>JALIZH010024640.1:0-17739 GCA_030522465.1 Rhipicephalus appendiculatus | reverse complement strand
TTTCTTGGTTGAAAAAACCGACTGCTCGCGCTGCACAACCGTTCATTGTCCATCCCGTATATATGGCAATGGATCTTGACCTCCAAGGTGGTGCCGGTGGGAGATTTCTCCTGTGCGTTGTTGAACAATAAAAAATTCGCAGCGTGCGCGTTAACTAAAAAGCCGACTGCGGGTCTCTGTGTCCAGTCGGAGGCTTCTGTCTCTCATTGCCCATTAGCAGCGATTGGCATGTTCCAGTAGGAAACACCGCTCCATCACTGCGTGCTTTGCGCCTCCTCAGTTTTCTCTCCTGCGCAACGCTGCGATAGCGCCAGCGTCAACGCCACCGCCAGTGTAAGCGTTAGCGCCCGCTGCTTCACATCAACACATGGTTCCCTTTAGCGGGAGATGGTGTAATTTTTTTTGTATCCACACTGGTGTGAGTTTATAAGCTGTGTTGATGTAAGAATGAAGGTGAGTCTTATGTTTTAATGCTCTCGTATGTTTTTGCCAGACAACTTGTAAATGCAATCGGCCTGTAGCTGCTCGGGGATGTTGGGGGTTTACCAGGTTTTAAGAGAGGTATGACTATCGCATTTTTTCCAATCTTCAGGCATTATGCCGGATTCCCATATTTTGTTGAATAATTGGAGAAGAGCCTCCGCCGATGCTTGGGATAGGTGTGCCAACATTGTGTAGTGTACCCGGTCAAACCCTGTTGCCGTTTTTTTACCAGAGGAAAGTACCCTGTTTAATTCGTGTAGTGTGAGAGGATGGTTGTAAAATTCATTTGAGGCACTAGCAGTAGGGAGTTTTTGTTTTTCAGCATATTCTTTGTATTTGACGAATGCATCGGTGTAATTCGCTGAACATGATACATCGTAAAAGTGTTCGCCTAAAAGGTTGGCCTGGTCTCCTACTGTTGTTTGTGTGTCTGGACTTGTAAGCAGTGGTATTGTGTATGATGAGTATTCTCCTCTGAACTTCCTCACCTGATCCCAGATATGTTTAGATGTGGCTGAACTATTATTGGATGCTATGTATTTGTGCCATGAACTCTTTTCTGCCTGCCTTCGGATGTATCGTGCTTTGGCTTTTGCCTGTTTAAAACTTATGAGGTTGCTATAAGTCGGGTACCTTCGTAGGGTTCCCCAGGCCTTGTTTTGCTGTTTTTTGGCTTCGGTGCACTCATCTGTCCGCCAAGGATTTAACTTTTGCGCACAACGCCAGGCGATTGGGGTATCGCCTTTTCCGCCGCTGAGATGATAGCGTCAATGAACTTTTTATTGAGTTCCTGAACAGAAAGTTCCGGTGAGAAAATATGCTCGAGCTGTGCGTGATGCGCAAAAAGCGACCAGTTTGCGAGTTGCAATTTCCACCGGCGTGGCTTGGTGGCGAGTGTTTGATACGATGGCATGAGTTTGATGATGGCGGGTTGGTGGTCGCTACCATAAGATTTTCCAAGGACTTCCCATTTAAAATCGGCGAACAGACATGGTGAGCAGAGAGCGAGATCTAAACAACTAAAAGTGCGTGATGTTGGCGAAAAATATGTAAAAGCACCCGAGTTTAAAAGGCAGATATTGTTTGCTAAAATGAAATCTTCAACGATCTGCCCTCTTTGATCAGTTTTGTCGCTACCCCCAAAGGGTAGAATGAGCATTAAAATCCCAACTAAAATAAATGGTTTTTAGTGGTGAAAAGGGTGTGCGGTGGAATATACAGCGAGCAGATGGTGATGGTTTTGTATGATAGAATGGTGACGGCTACGGCCTCGAAAGATGTGTTTATTTGGACATCTCGCGTGGGAATGCTGCCCTGTACTACTATGGCTACTCCTCCCGAAAGACGGCTGCAATGTTCGCGGTCCTTTCGGGCAGCTTTAAAGCCCTTTAGGAAATGATCATGTTTTGCACCAAGATTTGTCTCTTGGAGGCTGAAAGCCATTGGTGAGAACTTGTTGATGATGTCCTTTATGTCACCTAAAATATGAATTAAACCTCTACAGTTCCAATGTACGATAAAAGCCATGATGAAATAAAAGTAAGCAAGTGTACTTTGGGGGTCGTTCGGTTAAAATTAAATATGATAGGTGACATTATTAAGAACTGAATCTCTAGAGAAATGCGATAACCATTTGATTATCGCTTGCTTTTCATGGTTATTGGGACCTTTTCCTGTTTGGCGCGCTCCAGGGAGCGCTTCTATTTCGGTGTCGATGACACCGAGGTCTTCGGATCGACTTCCATCGCCCTGTCAGAGGCGCTGGAAGATCGAGAGCTCGGCGCTGAGACGCGAGTCTCAGGCCGTGGCGTTCGATTGATTTTAGGGCCCAGCGAGACCGGAGTCTGCGGGCCCTTTGAGGTGGATGGAGCAGCAGACGCTGCTTCCACCAAGGGGGGCGGAAGGAGTTGCAACCGGACCACTTCGTGTGGACCCGGAGGGCGTTTCAGGCCTTTGTGACGCTGCCCCCGACTGCGTCACATCGGCGTAACTTCTCTGGAAAAGGTGAGATAACCGTTTCCGCGCTTCGTAAAACGATATCTTTTCATTGATGGTTAAAGCTATGATTTCTTTTTCATTTTTCCAGAATGGCTATGACCGGGAATACGCTGGGTGATCTCCTTTACAGTTGACACAAAGTGGCGATGAAGTGCAATTTTCGGAAGTGTGGTCGTTGGCGCTGCATTTGGCGCATGTTTCCTTTCCTCTGCATGTGTGGGATGCGTGACCGAATCTTCGACATTTAAAACAGCGTCTGGGGTTGGGGATGTATGGTCTGACATTGATTTTCACATACCCAGCCAGAAGAGAGGTGGGCATTTCACTTGTACCAAAGGTAAGTATGACATGTTTGGTGGGGATTTCCTGGTCATTGCGGCGGATGACTATTCTCTGAACTTTTATCACTCCTTGGTCTTGAAAACCCTCAAGGAGCTCTTCGTCACTTAGGCTCAAGAAGTCGTCTTCGGATATTACTCCCCTGCTGGTGTTCAGGGACCTGTGGACAGAAATTGTGACTGTAGCTTCACCAATACTGGATAGTTCGGATAGTTTCGGCACTTGTTCTTTTTCAGTTAGTTCGAGTAGGATGTCACCGCTCGACATTTTTGAGGCTTTGTACGTCGGTCCGATCTTATCATTGATGCATTTGGTCACCAAAAATGGGGACAGCTTTCTTGCGGGTGTGTTTGCACTGTGAATGACGTGGTACTTTGGGAACGTTGCTGTATTCTGTGTGGAGAAGTGAAAAGTTTCCTCGGTGCGGCCTCTTTTACGAGACCGATCAATGGTGGTGGATACTTGAGAAGCCATAAAAAATGTGTGTGTTCGGCAACAGCGCCGACCGCCCACCACGGAGCCCAACAAGGGGACGCGGCTGGACTTGTGTACAAGCCTGCACGACGCCAGCCGTACGCTGTCACTATAACCTAATATACATACCGAAGACTGGGTATGATACACAAGGTTAACCCTCGCCGCCAGCAAAACTAGAAGTAAATGGAAGAGAGGAGAAGACAGGAAAGATTGAAAGAGAGAGAAAGACGAAGATGAGGGGAGAGAGAGACAGGAAAAGGCGACTGCCGATTTCCCCTGGGTGGGTCAGCCCAGGGGTGCCGTCTACGTGAAGCCGGGGCCAAAGGGGTGTGTTGCCTCTGCCGGGGGGGGCCTTAGAGGTCCAAACACCCGGCGTCGGCTCAACCCCCCAGGATCCCCTTTTCCCCGGACACGGCTAGGCCACGCACGGCGAGGCGCGGGAGGAGGTCGAAACCCCCCCGTTAGCTCGGGTCCGTGGTGTCGCTACACACCAAACGCCTGCTTGCGCAGACGCCCCTGCGGGGGGAACATGGAACATGGAGTGATTTTTCATCGCGTAAGGACTTCCATACTCACTCAATGAAAACACTACCGTCCATCCGTCCCTTTGTCACGTAATATCTTCGCTACAAAGTTGTTTATGTATAGCTGATTAGTGGTAGGGCCGAGTGTGCTGCTTAGTCGGACCCACGCCCCCAAGCTCTAAAAGCGAGTATCTTAAGCACTGTATACACACCCAGGCTTGCTAAACGTGATTATATCTAAGCCACATGAATACGTTGTACCGTTTGTAAACGTAAATGCAAACGTAAAATGTTCGTACTGAAATATTTTGTGGCGGTGGAACAAAGGCTCTTTCTAAGGAAATATCTAATGCCTCCATGAAAGATTACATGCATCAGGCCAATTTTGGCGTTGCGAAAATTTGACACCCGACATGAGTTTCGTTGGTCGCGGGATGCGCCTTGCATGGGGCCGCTCCCTGCAGACGGTGACAAAAGCTACGAAGAAAATGCAAGGCGCCAGGCCAATGTCACCCGAAAACAACGCTCTGGGCGAAGCAGAAGCTCACAATAAAAGTCAAGGTCATTGGTTCTCAAATCGGGGTCGGCGGACCCTATAGGGTCCGCAAAGCTATTTGCAGGGGTCAGCGAAAGCCTTCTACAAAAAAAAAAACTTCCCCATCTCCCGCTAAAGGGAACCATGTGTGGATGCGAAGCAGCGGGGGAGATATTTAGCTTGAGCGGGAGGAACGTCGCCGCTCTCGTTTCACGTCAGCGGTCCGGGCGCTCATCGCGGCGCTGCACAGGAGAGAGAATGAGGCGCTCGCGCTCCGTCATTTTCATACCGCGGAACTACCGTGGCGCCCCCAGCGGAGTATGCAGCTGTTACACAACCTGTCATGCGCGCCGCTCCGTAGAGGATTCCTAGAGTAGAGGACGGGGGGGGACCGTAAGAGAGGAAATAGAGGGGGAGGGGACGTGCATGCGCTGTGGGACGCGGGAGCCGCTCCGTAGAGTAGAGGATTCCTACAGCTGAGAAAGGGGGGTGAGCGTAGGAGAGGAGAGATAGGGGGAGGGGGACGCGCATCCGCTGTCGGGGTGTGGGACGCGGGGGGCCGCTCCGTAGAGTAGAAGATTCCTAGATTAGAGAAAGGGTGTGGGCTTAGGATAGGAGAGAGAGGGGGAGGTGACGCGCATGCGTTGTGGGGGGTGTAGGACGCGGGCGCCGCTCCGTAGAGTAGAGTATTCTTAGAGGAGAGAAAGAGGGTGAGCTTAGGAGAAAGGGAGGAGACACGCATGTGATGTGGTGCGCGGGAAGGACTAAGCCCCCCCCTCCCAAACACATGCAAGCAAGATCGAGGAATGGAGTCAACCAGGGTGACACACACCACCTGCCTAGCCATTGCTAAGCAGCCTCTCTGTGCTCTCGGTCATGACTCTGGTGACTGTTATGGTGGTCGACGGCCTTATATTGTACTACAGTGTTCTGGTTCGCATAGTGGGTGCTTCCCTACTTCTTGAAAGTGGCCGGACGCGGGACGCGGGACGGACGCGGGAGGAGCGGACATAGCCCCGAGCATAAGACCCTTCGCATCTAAAAAAAAACGGGCTTTTTTGAAGAAACTATATGTCCCGTGAAACGGCCCGTTCTAATTTCTGGTACGCTTCCGCACATAACATTGTTGAAGAACTGACATAGCTATAAACAGATTGAATGTGGCTGCAGCCCACATGGCTTACTGGCACGCTGTTAAAATCCAATTGGAATGGTACTTTAGTTTAGCCATCGTCTTCCAGAGAGTACTAAAATGCACCTTGTGGCGAAAGAGCGCGAACAATGGGACGAAGAAAATTACACCATCTCCCAGTAAAGGGAACCATGAGGGGATGCGAAACAGCATTGGGGGGTGCACACCAGGTTTCCTTTTGCGTTCACTTGGCCGTCAAACCCAAGCGTCGGCGTCGAGCTACCTGTTCCGCTACAGAGAGACAACGCGAGTCTGCGGCGAGGGTAGCGAGGCTTTCGAGACAACTCCAGCGAGCGGGAACCGACGGAGCGACCGCACGATTCAAACGAGACTTCCTCGACCGAGCGCACGCGCATATATGAAAAGTGGGAGGGAGAGGAGGGATTGGGTTTACAGGCTCTTGCGCGGGGGGGAGGAGAGGAGAGAAGGCGACCGAACGCCTGCGTAAACGCCGGCGTAAAGGAGGAAAGTGCGTGGCCGCAGCGCGGGAAGGAGGAGCGAAGGCGACCGAACACCTGCGTAAAGGAGGAGAGTGGGAGAGAGAGTAGGCGCATGCGCAGTAAGGGTGGTCAGGACGCACACCTCATTCAGCTCGGCTCTAAGATGTTTCGCACCTAAAATACAGGACACAACGCTGATCGTCCAGTCAGCGCTGTGTCCTGTATTGTCATCGTCCCGTCGTTTGCGCTGTTTCGCCACAGTGTTCATGAACCAACAAGCCCACATTAGAGCCCTTGTGTAAAATGCACCTATTCCACGCTGCATGTTGATTTATATCTATCACACTTCCCCCCTCTTTTCCTCGCTGCAAGGGGTCCCTCATAACTTCCACCTATCCACAAGGGGTCCGCGAAACATCCATGGCTGAGAAACACTACTCTAGGTTTATGCACCTTTTAGAAAGCAACGAAAGAAGATTACAGGTGCACTTTCGATTCACTTTTGCTCGTGTTGGCCTACATCTATAAGGATGATCAGATAGAGCTACTGGTACCACACCTTTGTTTCAGAAAGCACTAAACACCAAAGCTCAAGAAACAACCGACACATTGTCTTTGCATTATTTGGAGTGCGCTGCTTTAGTAGGTCCACAAAACATTAATAACCTCATCAATCATGTTCTCGTGAAGACAATACAACAGTACAAACAAGTACTAAAGGTAGTGAACTTTTTTGTGCTTGACAGACGAGCGCAAGCTAAGATATTAGAGACGACAAAGGTTATTCGAGATTTTAAGCACGTGGTATGTGGCTTAACCTGCGCAGTATAAATATGTCCAGTTTCAAACAGAACAAATATGGCCAAGTGAGGCATTATTTCTCCAGGAAGTTGCAGGCCAAAATAAGGTGCGTATTATCCAAATAATGACAAGTAATTTCCTCGAAAGAATTTGTTTGGTGTTTTTCCTGTGGTTAGTTCGATATTATTTAATGCCAAGATATCTAAGCAGATTGCCAGCAATTATCGCTTCATAAGTTGTTTAAAAGAAGAGCGTCAGATCTCCATGTTTCACGGTCGTTTTAGGTACACAAAATACCACGTTAGTGCGCGAGATACGCGTCCACTTCTCGTTTACGTCGCTGGTATGAGTAACAAAAATTAACCAGATCCGCTTCGCGGATGCTGATGGAACAGGGAAGGTGGTGGCGTGGCATTCGTGAGGCTATAGCTTTTTTTCGTTTTGCAAGTCTTTCAGATATATTCTATCCCAGCTCTTTATCAAACACTCTTCGTTAAGCTTTCAGGTGGTAGTATAGTTTTCTGGCATGTTGACCATACCACTTTTATACACGGGTTTATAAAGAAGCTTTCGCTTAAGATGCACGTCAATGGCAACATCATCAGAAATGTTTCTGAAAATCAATGTACAGTTTTCTGAACGTCATTCCGCACATTCACCACCTGTCCTCTAATCCATTACTGGCCACTGCCGTGCGTTAGATCGTTGTCGCGTCAGTTCTCGCTGGCGCTCACGTCGGGCGGCTTCTTCACCGGAAGAAGATGGGAAGCTTGACCATTCTGAAAGCGCTAATGTCGCAGAAACGATACGAGACAACTGCGTTCTATGCGAACGAAATGAGGGTTCTTGCTTGTTTTTTTTTATTATTCTGTTTATTACTACTGCGCGCGCACTCTTCTCCTTGGTATTGTTGTCTCCTATGAGTTTCAACAGCTTCCGGCCCTCAACAAAACATTTTTTTCATTTTTACTGAACCTGTGGGGATTAGTGGGATTGTTCCAATTTCTTTGGCACATACCCGTGAGACCACGTGGTAAGCGTTACGCAAACATCGAACGCAAAGGAATAGCTAACACCAGCTTCGCTATTTAAAAACATATAAAACAGCGAAGATGCGGCATGATTAAGTCACGAGCTTGGCAGAACGTGAGGCCAACTGCAGTGCAGTGCAGAGCGTAGGCTTCTGTAACAATTATAATGCCTATGGTAACAACGCAGTTTCTCTCCCTCGTACAGTTTGCCTATTACGCCTCGTTGTCTCCAAAACAGAGCTTCCAAAAGCGCGAATATCATGTGACTATGGAACTACACTGCGATGGAACTATGGATCAACACTACTATTAAAGCTCACCTTGAATAGCTGCTGTAACGTCATGCCACGGAAATATGTAGATGAGCCGTCGTTAAGAATGTGAAGGCCATTGTTGCTTGTGAAGTTGTCTTCCCCGAGTACTTATGACACTGCTGCGCGAAAGATGGTGATCTGCATTAAAGTCACCTACGATGACTTGAGGTCCATGGCTCGAGTCGATGACAAGTTTCAGTTGTTCAGCGTCAAATCTTCCACTCGTACAAATATAGCCACCAATGACCAATCTCGTACATCGCTTTAGCCTGAAAGTGATGGAACCATGCTCTTGACTGCTATGCACAGGAATTTGGTTATCCAAATACGTAAGGCCACAGCGTACAAGTAGTAAAACTTTCCTAGAGTTTCCACTCGTCTGAGACGTGAATTCTTCATGTCCAGATAGCCAGTGGTTAAGTTCTATCCGGCTCGCATAGCACAGCTACAGGAAATCAATATTTCAACATTCTCTCTTTAAAATCTGTGAGGTCACCTCTTGGACCTCGTGCGTTTCATTGAAATATAGCAAAACGGCTAATCCTTTCAGTCAGTGATGACGTTGAGGCTGCTGACGCCATGATTTGTGCTAGTTTGATATAGCACCAATACCGGTTCTAGTACGTCGAAAATTTGCACTGCAGCCTTGGAAACAGGCGTCTTGAAACTTACAAGGACTATTCGCAATGCACGCATGATCTCGTAAGCATTGCCTTGATTGTCCCATCCGATGATGATGCCTCACGTTCATGCTGGCTTTTGGGCGCTTGCCCTTCAGCACTCTGGGATGGCAGGGAAGGCCACGTGGAAATGTCCTTGGTCCTCTTCGGGGAGTACAGGCTGTCGTACCATTGTTGATGCGGATTTCCTTCAGCGATTACGACAGCGCTCTGGCCACAGTGCACCTTAGTAGCCGCTTCTCTGTGCGTACAATGACCTCGTATCATTTTCCTAAGTACGGTTCTTTCATGCTTTATTTTTGGACATTCATTCGACTTTGACTAATGCGGGCCATCGCAGTTAAGCACTTCAGGTTAGACGCCTCGCATATCCACTCGTCATGATTTCCACTACAGCGGGACATGTCAGCCTGTTTACAACGCAGTGCTCACGCGCCCAAGTTTCTGACACTTGCAACACTGTATTGTCCTAGGAACATATGGGCGGACACGATACCTCACATAGCCCACTTTCACATGGGATGGCAAAGTGTCGCTCTCAAAAACTGTCTTCACGCACCTCGACCGTATAAAAAGGTGTATGTCTGTAATATGGGCATTCGAGGAGAACAACGTTAATAGATCGCTGTCATCAGTATCTACATCCACACCCGAAGTCACGCCAGCAATGTTACCGCCTCCATGTACAATTAAAGATCGCACAGGTATGCTGCCAAGCTGAGTAACATCTTTCAATGTGTTGAGGGTCGTTCGTGTAACAAATAGATAGCGAGTTCTTTTAAATTCATTCTAGGACTAATACGGAGCTCTCTTAATTTGTCCTGGAACTAACCTGCCAAAATAGGCAGTGAGAGCTCGTCTATTCAGGGAATTCAGGTTGCCTGTAGCAGCGACGGTGATGTAGACGATTGTGTACGTGTGCTTAGAGGGCGGCGCATTGTACTTCAGATCACTCACACTCGAAGCTCTACGAAACTTCCTGTTAAACTGGCGGTTTGGGGCCTTACATATCCACCGTCGGATACCATGCCACCCACGTCAGACCAGCTCGATGACCTTGGCAGAGTCATGTTCAGATGCTCAGACGCACCAATCGGATTTAAAGCTTGCAGTTCACCACCTGGTCTTGGCGGGAGAGCGGGCGGAGCGCCCGTTATCGCTTTCGACATTGTATCCGCCCCGGAGGCGTCGATATGAGTAAACTTGAGTAAAAAACCTGACACGCCCAATAACAGCAACGAATCAGAAACTCGTCTTCTGCTTTTCCGTAGTATTACTTTGTTTGAATAATAAATAATAAATCATGCCTGTACAAGGGAGCGTACCATTTAATCACTTTATGTTGATATTTCCTGGTTAGTTTCAAGATGACGCGTGCGACGCTTTCATTGACGCTGTTAATATCCTGAATGGTGCCCGCAATATAATTACGTATAAAATAAGAAACCAACGCCATATTTTCGCTTCTCATGGAGCCCTCTGTGGCAGAGTGCGTGTCCATTAGTCGGACTCGGCACTGTGCATGATTCGCCAGTTCTTACTTCACACAGGCCAATAACACTCCTGCTAACGCACACTTGCTCTGCACGTAGCTTTGCTAGCCTAGCTGCACAAGAGAGGGGGGCTTTAACAATGCCAGTTTCATTTTCCACTAGCGACCAGTCCAGATCCACTGGCTTTCTTCATTGTTCACTGCGTAGCGATTCTGACTGACGCCGTAAATACTGTAGCATGATGTGCAGGACGTAGTAGTGGATGTCATATGAATATAGCAACCTGATACGGCACTGGAGAGGCCAGTTCCTGTTCTGCCGAGGGTTGAGACACACCAAGTAGGCAGAAGGGTGGGTTTACTTTCCAGGAATCGTCAGTGCGAATCCAGCTTCCGGGGTGAGGAAACATCAACAGGCGCTGCCATACGTGGGGATTGTGAGTTAAACTGGAACAAAGAAAGAACGGAAGCAACAAAGAGCGACAAGCAGGTAGAGCAAAAAAAAATAGTGTGTTGTCTGGGATTTGAACGCGTGACCTTCTCAATGCGCCCAGGGAGCGTGGTCTCGTTGGATGGATGAACGTGTCCCAGACATGTTTGAGTTTTGATGTCTTTGGATTGCCTCATGGAATGCGGCTGCCTACAGTCTCAGAATCTCTGCATTAGCGAAGTTTGGCTGATTTCGAGTGGTAGGAAGCCTAGTGTAGTCTCAATTGAGGCGGCGCCTTTTATTGTGTGCATGCATAGAAGAACGGAGTGGGGTAGAAGCGCGTTCACTGAAAACTTGCTGGGAGCCGATAACCGACCTACGAAGAGCGTACTATTATTCTGCTGTGGAGGAATGCAGAAGGATGTGCGCGCGTACCTCTTTGTAGAGAATTGACCGATTGCGAAATGAAGGCGGTAAGCGTTAGGCGGCCGCGCGTGATGACAGGTTTAGAAGTGAGTGAATGTGCGCTCGTGAATAGTGGTTTCTAAGTCGACTGATTAGGTTACAGGAGTTCTTCAAATATGATTGATTTTTCGAGGTGAAATTCAGTTTTCACTGCATAACATAGTGGTGCCAGCTAAACTTAATCTTTGAGATTGTTCAAGAACCGCAAACAAAAAAAATGCCCTTTTTCACGCTGAATCTCCCATATTTTGGGTATTTCAAATGTACCATGTAAATCACACTGTGTGGTTCATTACGCTGTGTTGAATTTGTTAACATTCGTCCTTGCAGCGTCAAGAATGTTACGACTATCAACAATTACCGCAGTTATTGTGCTTAAGCATTCGCTTGCTTCAGTTTTACTCAGTGACCTTGGGAAGCTTACTTTTGATAATGGTAAGTTCATTTATAACAATTAGGAGATGATGCCTGCACGCGTGTTTTGCTTTTCTGTATATTATTACTGCCCCTTTCCGTGAACGCAGCAGATGCACAATAAAGGGCAGTGCGGCGGAACGCCGTTTCACTGTACCGAAGTTTCGAACTCTCTCTGAATGAACGTTCTCCAGGCCATGTCGATAACTACAGTACCTTGCTCTGCAGTTGTTGCTTGCCAGAAACGGGGTTCCTTCCTTTGGCTCAAAGAGTCTTTATTACAAACACCCCAACATAAAGTAAAAGTGTTTTCGTTCCTTCCCGTTTCATAAATCGACATCAGCTTACGAACACTCGTTCATAGTTTCTTCGATTCTTGCTGCGAACTAGCGATGTAGTTTTGGTTTACATTAGCATAGGAAGCAGGCATGGAAGCAAAACAACGACAACAACAATAATAATAATAATAATAATAATAATAATAATAATAATAATAATAATAATAATAATCTTTCTTGGAGTTTTATATCCCAAAACTATGATATGATAACGAGAGACGCCATAGTAGATGTCTCCGGAAATTTCGACCTTATGGTTTCTTTAACGTGGGCCTAAATCTGAGTACACATGTCTCCACCGTTTCGTTTTCATTGAAGTCGCGCATGAAAAGAAATATCGTTTACATCGAGCATTCTATGAAGCGTTGCCTACAAATATGTACATTTACGGGCTACATGAAGCCGCATAGTAAACTTTTCTGGTATTTTTTCTGGTAATGACACTTCTGCCGAGGTTTCATAATTGATTAAATGCCATGAATACCGCGTTTGGAAGGGTGTTACGTGGCATCAGTGTTTTTCTTAGGCTGAGCGCCGTTGTGACGGCGCGCTGCAGAGCAATAGTGAACTCTAACCGTACTTGCTAGACAAGATTTTTTTTGTGTTTCTTGATCCGCTTTTCATTTCGCAGTGACCATCAGTTCAAGGCTGTCGTTTTGTAGTCTCCGACATGAAAATATCTCTAGCATGAGTTAACGTACTTCAATTCAAGTGAAGGCGCAGCTGCTAATCAAGGCTTTGACGGCCGCACATCGATGGGGGCGAAACACAAAGAACACGCGCAGGCTTATATTTAGCTGCACGCCCAAGAATCACAGATGATCAAAATTAACCCGCGTTCCACCACTATACCCCATGTCGCATAATCATATCGTGGTATTGGCACGTTAAAACCCCGCAATTATCGGGTTTATTAATTCGGTTCAAACGAGAAGCCTGCATTAGCTTGTCTCAAGATGGCTTTCTTCCACCTGCCGCGTAGTTCCGCGTCAAATGGTAAACAGAACGAGACATTTTCATCGACGCCCTTATATCCGTAGCGGAACCCTCTAACACAGCAAGAGTTAAAGGCACTGCTTCTATAGATATTAAGCACGGAAGCGTGCGCGTATTGGTGACTCACAACAAAACAAATAAAGCGCAAAATAAAGCCGACAAAAAAGAGTGACGTGGAAGAACCACCTCTGTGTGCACACCAGTCTTTCTTCACGTTTATTTCGTGGTGTTTTTCTATGGCAAATAAAAAGCACCGATGTCACCACACAGAGAGAGGCGTTGAGGTGAAACACGTGCAACTGTAGAAAGCAACACGGCGTGGCGACACAGCAACACGCTGCTTCCATAGCGCCTAGAACGCTTATAGCGTCGCCTTCTAGTCACGCAGCGCTACGCCGCGGCCATACAGCGGGCACTATATGAAAATCTCCGATAGCTTTCCGTTCGAGTTTCATCATCTGTAGAACAGTGTTGCATGACCCGGGTAAATGACTGCAACTATTTAAGCTTCAAGGCTCGGTACAGAAACAACCACGACTCCTATTGCGTCCATGACTACCAGTGTCGAGGGAATAGGATGTCTCCGGGAAGAATGCCAAATTGGCAGCAAGTCACAGGCGACAAGTGTTTAAGGAGTGTATGGTACACATGATGGCTGAAAAAAATCCATTGCTACCACTATTATGACTCGATGTAACTAGTACATTTAAGTACAGACTAGTGTGTACAGATAAAATAAACACAGTGTGTCTTCACCATTTCCGATTTTGATGATACTGTCACGTGGTCGTGACGTTGACGAAGGCAGTAGGCAGTAGTCCAAGATGAAACACTTTATTTGGGCCGAACTTGTGGCCGGTAAACTGAAGGTGAGAATACAGCAATAAACGCTGGCACTGATAGCGGCGAACAGAGCGTCGGCCGTCGATGAACTGAACATCGTTGGGGCGCGCCGGCTTTTATGCATCACGCGTCGAACATTCTAGCCTTATCACTGGTCATCGCGTACGCTCTGGAATAATCTCGAGTGGTCGCTTCTTGCGCGCAATCTTAGCAAAACGATCTATAATGATCGCGAAGCTTCTAGAACAATGAGGCGCGGTTTGCGCTGAGCATTGCTGACAGCCTTTGAGAGCGAAAACCGAATAGAGCAAAGTGAAAATAAGAAACGCGCGTGGCAATGCCCCCCTCTGAAAAAGCATCGTCCCGATGCTTAAAAAGAACACGGGGGAAAAATACATGCAACAAGAAATCACAAGAATAAAGAAAGAAATTACAATAATAAAGCAACAAGTCCAGTCGTCAGGTTCGCTAACGCGCGTAATACGGCTTGAGGCGCACGACATGGACGACTTCAGGTCGCGCACGGCGATGTTGAGAGTTCGTAATGCCGTCCGGGACGACCTCGTAGTCCAGAGTACCGAGACGTCGAAGCACCTTGTATGGCCCGAAGTAACGCCGAAGAAGTTTTTCACTGAGTCCACGTCGGCGTATCGGCGTCCACACCCAGACGCGGTCGCCGGGCTGGTATTCCACGAAGCGTCGTCGAAGATTGTAGCGGCGGCTGTCAGTCGTCTGCTGATTCTTGATGCGCAGCCGGGCGAGCTGTCGGGCTTCTTCAGCGCGCTGAAGGTAGCCGGTGACGTCGAGGTTTTCTTCGTCAGCGACGTTGGGCAGCATGGCGTCGAGCGTCGTTGCCGGGTTCCTTCCGTAGACCAACTTGTACGGTGTCATCTGTGTCGTCTCCTGCACGGCCGTGTTGTAGGCGAAGGTCACGTACGGGAGGATTGCATCCCACGTCCTGTGCTCGACGTCGACGTACATGGCCAGCATGTCCGCGATGGTCTTGTTTAGACGCTCGGTGAGACCATTGGTCTGTGGGTGGTAGGCGGTGGTCCGGCGGTGGCTTGTGTGGCTGTACCTCAAGATCGCCTGAGTTAACTCCGCTGTAAATGCCGTTCCTCTGTCGGTAATGAGGACCTCCGGGGCGCCATGACGCAGGACGATGTTCTCGACGAAGAACTTTGCTACCTCGGCGGCGCTGCCTTTGGGCAGGGCCCTTGTTTCGGCGTAGCGGGTGAGGTAGTCGGTAGCCACGACGATCCACTTGTTTCCGTCAGCCGACGTCGGGAACGGCCCCGGTAAATCCATGCCGATTTGCTGGAACGGCCGGCGAGGTGGCTCGATGGGCTGCAGAAGTCCCGCTGGCCTTGTCGGCGGTGTCTTACGTCGCTGGCAGTCCCGGCATGTCCTCACGTAACGAGCGACGTCGGCGGTAAGGCGCGGCCAGTAGTACTTTTCTTGTGTTCTTGCTAGCGTGCGGGAAAGTCCAAGGTGTCCAGCAGTCGGGTCGTCATGGAGAGCGTCCAGAACTTCTGGACGTAACGCGGAAGGTACTACGAGGAGGTAGTTGGCCCGAAGTGGCGAGAAGTTTTTCTTTAGGAGAACGCCGTTCCGCAAGGAAAACGACTCCAGTCCTCGTCTGAACACCTTTGGAACAACGGTGGCCTTGTCCTCGAGGTATTCCACAAGGCCCTTGAGTTCCGGGTCTTCTCGCTGTCGATCGGCGAAGTCTTCGGCACTTACGGCTCCCAAAAAGTAATCATCATCCTGGTCGTCCTGCGGCGGTGGGTCGACGGGGGGCACGAGACAGGCAGTCGGCGTCGGAGTGTTTCCTTCCGGACTTATACACGACGGTAATGTCGAATTCTTGAAGTCTTAGACTCCATCTTGCGAGACGACCTGAAGGGTCCTTCAAGTTAGCTAGCCAACACAAGGCGTGGTGGTCGCTCACGACTTTGAAGGGCCTCCCGTAGAGATAGGGGGCGAAACTTTGACGTAGCCCAGATGATGGCGAGGCACTCCTTTTCTGTTGTGGAATAGTTGGCCTCTGCCCTGGATAGCGACCGGCTAGCATAACTGATGACCCTCTCCAGTCCGTCCGTCCTCTGCACAAGGACGGCGCCGAGTCCCACGCTGCTTGCGTCGGTGTGCACTTCTGTTTCGGCGTGTTCGTCGAAATGCGCAAGTAACGGAGGCGTTTGCAGGCGTCGTTTTAGTTCTTGAAATGCTTCCTCTTGCGGCGTTTGCCACTTGAACTCGACGTCGGCTCTGGTCAGGTTAGTGAGTGGCTCGGCGATGCGGGCAAAATTTTTGACGAACCGCCTGTAATAGGCGCACAGGCCGAGAAATCGACGGACGGCCTTCTTGTCGGCGGGTGGCGGGAATGTAGCGATGGCGGCTGTCTTTTGAGGATCGGGGCGTACTCCGGACTTGCTGATCACGTGACCCAAGAACAAGAGCTCCTCGTATGCGAAGCGGCACTTTTCAGGCTTCAAAGTGAGGCCGGAGGTCTTGATGGCCCGAAGTACTGCGTCAAGTCGCCGGAGGTGTTCGTCGAAGTTTGAAGCAAACACAATGACGTCGTCCAGGTACACCAGGCAAGTCTGCCACTTCAATCCTGCCAGCACTGTGTCCATAACCCGTTGGAAAGTCGCAGGCGCCGAGCAAAGACCAAAGGGCATGACCTTGAACTCGAAGAGGCCGTCTGGTGTTATAAACGCGGTCTTTTCTCGGTCTCTCTCGTCGACTTCAATTTGCCAATAGCCGGTCTTGAGGTCCATCGACGAAAAGTACCTCGCATTGTGGAGTCTATCGAGGGTGTCGTCTATCCGTGGGAGAGGGTACACGTCCTTCTTCGTTATTTTGTTCAGGCGGCGATAGTCGACGCAGAAGCGTAGGGTTCCGTCTTTTTTCTTCACTAACACCACGGGTGACGCCCACGGACTCTTTGAAGGCTGGATGATGTCGTCGCGTAGCATTTCGTCGACTTGTTTCTTTATGGCCTCGCGTTCTCGCGTCGAAACTCTGTACGGGCTCTGACGTAGTGGCCTGGCACTTTCGTCTGTTATGATGCGGTGTTGTGCGACTGGGGTCTGTCGAACTCTTGGCTTGACGACGACGAAAAGCAGTCCCTGTATTGCAGCAGCAGGGTTTTGAGCTGTTCTTGTTTATGCGTCGGAAGGCTCGGATTGATGTCAAAAGCTAGTTCATGGGCTTGGTTCGTCGTAGCATGTTCGGTAGGCTCGGCGAGGGCGAGAGCGTTACTGGCTTCCACAATTTCTTCGATGTAGGCGACCGTCGTGCCTTTGCTCACGTGCTTGTATTCGTTGCTGAAGTTCGTAAGCATTACTGTTGCTTTCCCTTCACGCAACTCGGGTGACGCCTCGTGCGACGCAAATCTGACGGTTTACAAGCAGGTGCTGTGCACCCTCGATAACGCCTTCGAAATCTGCGGGTTTTTCGGTGCCGACGGAAATGATGACGCTGGAGAGAGGCGGAACAGTGACGTGCTCTTCTATCACGTTCAATGCATGGATCCCTGGCGTCGTCTGGGTAGGCGGCGCTTTTTGCGAGGTTAGTGTTATCGACTCAGACCTTAGGTCGATGACGGCGCCGTGTTTGCATAGGAAGTCCATCCCAAGTATCACATCCCTGGAGCAGTGCTGTAGGATTAGAAAGCTGGCGGGATAAGTCCGGTTATTGATGGTGACTCTTGCTGTGCAAACACCGGCCGGCGTTATTAGATGACCCCCAGCGGTCCGGATTTCAGGGCCTTGCCAAGCAGTCTTCACTTTCTTGAACTTCGTCGCGAAAGGCCCACTGATGACGGAATAGTCCGCTCCAGTGTCGACGAGAGCGGTGACGTTGTGGCCCGTCGAATATTACGTCGAGGTCGCTGGTTCGTCGTCGTGCGTTGCGGTTGGGTCGTGGCATTGGATCACGGCTAC
>JALIZH010024639.1:0-26885 GCA_030522465.1 Rhipicephalus appendiculatus | reverse complement strand
GCGCCAGCGTCAAGTGTACCTCGTGCAGCGTACCAGTGTCCCAGTATCGAGCGTAGAGGTGTGCACGGGCTCCGGGTAGCCCGAAAGCCCTGAGCCCGGCCCGGCCCGCGGGCCGGGTTCGGGTACGCCGACGTCTTCTCTCCTCGGGCCCGGGCCGGGTTCGGGCCACCTTGTTTTTTTTATCGGGTGGGCCGGGCCAGCTGCCAAGCCCGAATCAAACTTACGGTGGATTATTTCTTCGCTTTCGGAAAAGAGTGTACAAAATCGTGGAGAGCAGCCTGCCACAGAAAAGCAGTGCTTAGAATTATTTAGAGAGCAGAGCAACAATGACAAAAATTTACCGGTCACACAAGACGAGCCTTTTGATATCTATCGATGGATTCATCCCCCTGTCCTGCAGCTGAAGTACTAAACTCCTTGAAGAACAAGCAGCCTAAATATTCCGAGCTTGGTATGCTTGCGAAAAAGACATTGGCTATTTCTGCTACAAGAGTGAGCTGCGAACGGAACTTTAGTCTGGCTGGATATGTGATGCAGGAGCGCCGCACTTCACTAAGCCCGAATCGTTGGATAGCTTGTTATATTTACACGACAACTTCTAATCTGCGTATATAGTGACTTTCACGTGTCGACTGCTTATGTTTCGCTTTGATATGTTGAATAATATGCCACATTATCGAAAAATTTACACCATCTCCCGCTAAAGGGAACCATGTGTAGATGTGAAGCAGCGGGCGCTAACGCTTACACTGGCGGCGGCGTTGACGCTGGTGCTCATCGCAGCGTTGCGCAGGAGAGAAAACTGGGGAGGCGCAAAGCAGGCCGTGATGGAGCGGTGTTTCCTACTGGAACAGGCCAATCGCTGCTAATGGGCAATGAGAGACAGAAGACTCCGACTGGACACAGAGACCCGCACTCCGCTTTTAGTTAACGCGCACGCTGCGAATTTTTATTGTTCAACAACGCACAGGAGAAATCTTCCACCGGCACCACCTTGGAGGTCAAGATCCATTGCCATATATACGGGATGGCCAGTGAACGGTTGTGCAGCGCGAGCAGTCGGTTTTTTCTACCAAGAAACTCGCTAGCAGACGCTGCCTGCGTCGGCGTCGCGAGGCGAGAGAGGGGGAAGCGGAGGAGAGGAGAGAGAGGGGGGTGACACGCATGCGCAGTGGGAGTGTGAACGCCGTGGGCAGGGATGCGTAGAGGAGAGAGGGGGGGGAGCGTAAGAGAGGAGAGAGAGGGGGGACGCGCATGCGCAGGGAGGAGTTAGACGCCGCGGGCAGGGATGGAGAGAGGGGGGGAGTGTAAGAGGGGAGAGAGGGAAGGGAGGCGCATGCGCAGTGAAGGTGTGGTTGCCGTGGGGAGGGGATGCCTAGAGGAGAGAGAGGGGGAGAGGAGGTTTTTTTTATTTTTATTTTTTCTGTAACTGTTTGCGCATGCGCAGTAAGGGTGGGCACGCGGCACACCACCACCACCACCACCACCACCACCACCACCGGATTAAGCTTCGCCATAAGATGCTTCACATCTAAAAGATATCTTGTATCCGCAGCGAAACTTCATAAGATCGGGCCGGACCGGGCCGGGCCCGAGCTTTGTTTTTGTACGTCGGGCCGGGCCGGGCGGGCACGCAGCCCTTAAGCTTCGGGCTCGGGCGGGCCTTCGACGCAGTCAGCGGGCCCGGGCCGGGCCCGGGCTCGAAAATGCGGCCCGTGCACAGCTCTAATCCAGCGTCACACTGGTCCCATAATGAGGTATGGCGCTCGGACAGTGCCACTGGGTTTTCCGATAGGGACACCGGACTAACTTCGGGCTTGTCACCCCTAGTGCGAAACTTCCAGAATTTTTTTTTTCGATAGGGCTCTTATTTCACTCCACTTAAATTCATCACACCCTCACAGAAAGCGTTACCCTGCTACATTTTTTTTTTTTTGCACCGAGGGCACAACTGATTCATGTTCCCATATCTTCGCAGCTCGAACGCGGGGAAGCGTAGCGTTCTGGTAATGACACTCGCCTAGTGAGCAAAAGGGGCTGGGTTCAAGCCGAAGTGCCACAGTGGAATCTTAATTTTATTTATTTATTTATTTATTTATTTAGTTGGTTAGTTAGTTAGTTAGTTAGTTAGTTAGTTAGTTAGTTAGTTAGTTAGTTAGTTAGTTAGTTAGTTATATCTGCGTAATTGGTATCTAAGGCCCAAACGGACGGGGAGTTTTCTGTTCGAGTCGGCCTAGAAATGCTGGTGCACTTGAAATTCGTACTTTCCTACAAACAGTTGTCAAACTGGAGTTTCGGTAGCTACCGGTTGGCCTACTGTACGGTCGTTCCATACGCTCACGGCTTTCGGAAAGACGAAAGTCGTGACGGCAACGCCACGCATCTAAACGGCATCGTTTCGGGAATGTCCTTTATCCTGTAATAGTTTATCTAAAGGAACGAAAGAAAACTTCATCTGTTTTTTGCTGTAGTTGTCATTAGTGTGAGAGTAGCAACCAAGAATACTTGGATAGGAACTGAAATGCTGAAGCAAAACCAGATTGCTCATGGAGGCTTTTAAGCATGACTAATGCTGCGCGTTCGCGTAAGTATTTGACTTCATGGACAGTGCTCGTTTCCGAATAGTAGTGTATTCTAAAGCACCGTATGCTGGCACGCTTAGGGAATAGGCTTGAGTAAATATTGCTGCGTGCCCATTATCTATATATTTAGATTCAACCCTGCTAGTGCACGTGGAAGCACAGTGTTATTGGCTCGAACGCACACCGCGATTGCTAGAGGTAATTGTCGAACTATAACGCAGTTGCCAACTATACGCCTACAATCTTCGACATCACCTCTAAAAATGCCTACGCGCCCTGCCCCTGATGAAATCACTCGACGGCTGGCGACTGTTCTTGCCACTATCAGTGCAGAGTGTGCATCGCTTGTACTGCGATAGCAATCATATGGACACTCTCGGCGGAATTTTGCCGTTGCCATCATGTCCCGCACATGTATATATATGTATACATAAATGAAAATCAGAAATGAAAAAAAAAGATGGTTGATCCCTCCATCACACCATTCGGTATAACAAAAAACTAAAATAATTCCCTACAGCACTAGTTGTATGTTTGCTGAGCATTCATATAAGCTTGCACAACGTTTGTTGGTATTCGGCAGCTATAGCTGCATTTAACGCGGATGCACCCACGTTGACGCTTGTTGATACATATCCGTCTCGTCGACTAACATACATCATCATGAATTAGACAAGCACTTGTAGCAGTAGTTAAAGGGGACAGCCTAATCAGAGAAAGCGGCGTGATATCCAGAAGTGCGTCACCAATTGGACGCAGAAGTTGGTCTAAGGTCGCGAATCCTCGGCATAGCTTTTATCCTTCACCTCACGCTTGCGTGTTATCGTTAGAACCCCTGGCTTGTCGACTCTCGCTTAAGCATATCACTTTGCTGCATAAGATCGCACACGGCCACAGTTGCATTCAAGCTCCAATTTCTTTCAGTCATTTCACTGGGCGCGCCACGCACCGATTCCACCCCCTTAATATTGTTCCTTTTCACCCATTTGTGAAATCTTTTAAACGTTCTTCTTTTTCGAAGCGTTTCCGACATTCGGGACATCCTAGATGGTTCCCTCCGGGAAAAACCGCATGAAAAGCTTGTGGAAGTGTTGCCAAACCACATATTGTCATTCTTTTAATATGCATTGTATGACCGTTGTTTAAATTAATAACTCAAGTGCACACTCATGCTATGTCTCGGCTATCGAGACAGCAGCATTCGTAAATAAATAAATATATAAATAAATAAATGAATAAATATTAGTAACCAAAGACCACGGATGCACAAGAGGGAAACGAAAAGTGGCTCGTATTTCCGCTGTAGCCCACTCTGTGTAAGGTTTGTGTATGCTTTTCAAAACTGCCTGTTGAACACCATGGCCAGATTAGACGGAAACGCAACGCGCCATGCGTTTCCTCTCCAGCGCGGCCGCGTCTTTTTTGCGGGACGAGCATAAGCGGGGAACGCGGTGCTACAGCCAGGCGAGGCAAGCGCGTGTCGCAGAGCTATTTTTCGTATTAATTGATGCTATGAGCGAGGCCGACACGTAGGCTAAGTTTGCCACCTTGCGCTGTGTTAAACCGTTGACAAAATAGCACTTCTGTTATTAAATGCGAAGCATATCTTTGCGTACTGTAAGCAGTTTTGCGTTACTATCTATCTATCTATCTATCTATCTATCTATCTATCTATCTATCTATCTATCTATCTATCTATCTATCTATCTATCTATCTATCTATCTATCTATCTATCTATCTATCTATCTATCTATCTATCTATCTATCTATCTATCTATCTATCTATCTATCTATCTATCTATCTATCTATCTATCTATCTATCTATCTATCTATCTATCTATCTATCTATCTATCTATCTATCTATCTATCTATCTATCTATCTATCTATCTATCTATCTATCTATCTATCTATCTATCTATCTATCTATCTATCTATCTATCTATCTATCTAGCGGCCTACTCTGGGTGCTCTCGGGATCGCCTCCGTAACTTCGGGTATACGAAAATTTCTATAGGAGGGTAAGAGGTATTGACGAATATGTCCAGCTGGTCATGGCATGAATAACGTGAAAATCCAGTCGTATACGTCGTCAAGCCCTTTCCTGCAGACACGTGTGGCACATAGCCGCATACCACGGGCCGCGGTATGCGGGTATGCGCCACAGGTGTTTGACAATTTATGTCTACCCAGGAACGGTGACGACCGACATTAGTAATGTAAATGCGAGAGCGTTAAGAAAAACTGACGTCCGCAGCGTTGACCCGACGAATGCAAATAATAAATATCAGGGTCCCAGCAGGAATAGAACCCAAGCAATCTGCGTGGTACTCAAGTATTCTATTACAGAGCCACGCGAGGTCTCGGAACTACTTTGGAATAAGACCCTGTGCATGCGTAATGTTGGTGAAACGTCAATTGTGGTTCCAATCCTGGTTATCTAATTTTATTAACATTACACATGTAGGCCTACTCCTATGAGGCAGGCGTCATATAGTTTATAAACCGCGTCGAAAGAACAGATCATTTGATACCCAGTATAAGATTAGAATTAGTACGATAATCAAGATCAACCTACTCTAGCATTCAGTCGTTCCGGCTTCAACCGCAGAAAGCCGCACGTCACCGGCAGCAGTTAGGCGCTGCAAAGCCCCATCTCGGCGTTTTCAGCTTTTGATTTGTGTAGTCGAATGTTCAAATATGACCTCGATTCCTTATTGCAAAACGCAGCGCCGCTGGGTACAGGCGTCCAGTGCCATGCCGGATTATGGGCCCAGCATCGCGTTGGATACTGGGACGCTGGAGCGGCATTTCACTGGGAGGCGCCGGGTACACCCGCGCAAAACGGCTCTACAGCGCTGAAACAGCGGTGCCTCTCTGCCATAAATAAATATATTAGTAAACTAAACGATATATAACGCATGAACGCAATAAAAAAAGAGCCATATGAAAAAAAAATGTTGCAGTGGCTTAGCGCGGCTATGCCAGGATATACGTAGCGTTAGCAAAGGTTCAGCTGATTATTCTTAGGTTTCCTGATTGTCTAGGATTAGCTTGATTATCATGCTTACTGCTGCTCCAATGACACACAAACACGGCATACGTATTATGTGTCACATGTATATTTTTGCTCAACGTCAGGTTGCTTCTCTATTGCCACAAAGACGGCTTGGTGATCACTGAAGTAACACGCTGCCGCCTCTATGGCCCCAACACAGTATTCTGTTCATTCTTCCTACCCTCAACCGCTAATTGCCAGGTAACTACTTCGGGATCCGATCAGTCACGCTTCTCCGCTCTTCTGCGCCGTTGAGCAGCATTCGCGCTATCCTTCTCCATGGTTATACCACACTGGCAAACGCCAGTCAGAAGCGCAGAGGCTCCAGCACAGTGTCAGACGGCGACTGCACAGCGAAGGCGAATAGCTGCGCGCGCGCGCCGGCGCCAGTGCGTCTACCACGGCTACGACGTCACTCCTCCGGAATGCGCAGTCGGCGGCGGAGTGCGCGGCAGCTGCCGGCTCCTTTGCGCCAGCTGTGTGACATCACTGATCCTCGCGCATGCGCAGCACGGCTCTTGTTGTGCCGCGCGAAACGGGTTTGGCTAGGCCAGTGTAGCTAACGCTACAAAAAGTGTCCGTTAGGAGGATTGGAACTCGCCACCTCCAGATTTCTAACCGCGTACTTTACCCACTACGCCACGCTGGAACGTCCCGAGGAGTTTGTAAAACAGCGGTCGCGATAAAACTACTATTTAACCAACAAACGCACCGTTAGCTTCATGTTTACAAGTCGCACAGTCACGATAGACGCGATTTTCCTTTCCAAATTACAATTGCGTCTTTATTAGACACAAACGAACTGCTGCCGGCACCGAATGACATGCCGATAATGGCAAGAGCGCTAAATTTCTTTAAGAATTCACATCCTAACTCCGAAAAATAGGAATTAGGCCTAGGAGCAGGTACAGTTTGCCGACTGTTACTGCCGATTTTTTAGTGGTCGTGTCGCACTCTTGCTACCGGTCAACATGTACAGAGCTTTTACGATGACTAGTTCGATAAATAGGTGCGTATATGATTGAATATTGAGCAGCGTTTTGGCGCAAGTGACGATATGCCAGTACAGCGGGCGTGCCAGTGCACAGATTTGCAGTTCTATCGACACCTACAACTAAAAAATCGCTCAGCCAAATACAAATACAATGTGCTGAAAAAATATGTCCGTGTGGTAGTTAACTAAGGCGTACCAAATTACCGACTGACAACTATGTGTTCTTACATATGAGCCAGACAAGTACCGGCTAGTGCGGCCGGCTGCTTTCGGTGACAGCATGAGCGCGTTGCGGAAAGCGCGTCGCATCGATGGTCATCACTCCTTGTGCGTTGTGCGGAGCTGCATTTCCAAGCCTGAAACCGTTGTTTATGTTTAGTGGGGGGCAGCTTGAAACATGAATGCTGCATGCACAAACATTTTTTAACTAACGTCTAAGATGACACCTTATGTTCAGAACGTCTAGTCTTACTTCTGTAATGATGCCAGAGTTCTTTGTCAACATTTTTCACGCAGAGACATGCTGTAAGACAGAGGTCTCAGACTGACCTCAGCCAGCGGGCCGCATTGACGCAATTTAGTCCAGCAAGGGCCGAGACAACGGGGGGGGGGAGGGGGGGGGCTACAGTTTGTACAAATTGTCACCTAACGTTATCATTTGAAAAAAAAAACACACACCTTTTCCATATCTCATAAACGAGTCATTACTGAAAAAATACTTGGCAACAGGATTCCAACATGTCGATAGCGGTCGCCTAAATGACTAAAATCAGTACACCAATTCAAAATGTAGTTTTTCTTAAACGCTTATGCTTCAGAGCATGGCGACCACATCAAGTGCCTCACAAAAACAATGCTTCAGACCAGTCATGCCTATGTAGTACACGTACATGCTTCTTAAGCGAATAAAAAAATTTGGGGGTGAAGACAGTCATGTGCGGGCCGCGGGCCGCAATATAGAGGCTCGCGGGCCGCATGCGGCCCGCGGGCCGCGTGTTTACGACCCCTGCTGTAAGAGAAACCAAGACATGTTGTAAGAAAGTTCCTAAAAGTTACATTTTGTGAACAATACCTTCAGCAGCAGTGATTTTGCAGGCCATTTAGGTTCTTTTTTTTAGTACGTATTCTTGGCTGGATGGGCCAAATATTATTTTGCGCTTTTGTTTTCTTAGTGTTTTCAACAATTTCCACTAGCTATGATCAGGAGCCCTAATGAACCATTGTTTTCGAACGAAGAGAGACATACGCCAGGTGCTCGATGCATGCCTCCTTTCCTGCTTACAATGCTCAGTTGACTGTGGATCGGTGTAGCCTGTTTTAACTCATTCAGCTATCAGATTTGTGTGGCAGATTCATCAATGTGTGATAACCGCAACTCTGTAGAGACTACCGATCACCTCTTGTGCCGCTGTCCCCAATTTCAACAACATCACCAGGCACTCTAGTGTGCCTTCAAAGGACTTTACGGCTGGCCAATCACTGAAAGAAAGATCTTGGGAGGCTGGCTTCAGGCACATCAGCCCAAAAAACTACATGAGCCTTCCTGCAGTACATCAAGACAACAGAATTGAGCGACCACCTGTGATACACTCCTCTGGCTGCGTGTGTTGTGAAATGTTTCTTTCTTTCTATTTCTCACTACCTCTTTCCCCACCCGATAAGTAGGGTAGCGAACTGGACGCTATTTAACCTCTCTGTCGATCCTCTATTCCTTCTTGCTTGCTCTCCTTCTTAGGAAAAAAAAACACAGCATATCCACGGAGTGAATGATGAGTGGGCGAAGCTGCGGAGGTTCATCGGTAAACCGTGAATCTACCGTGAATTCTGCCCGGTACATCATCACCGACGTGAGATCGGACGCGTTTATACTAAAGGGTCGATGAGAGTTATGGTGACTGAAGCAATCATGGTTACACCGTGAAATCTTCAGTGGTTTCGCCCAGCAGTAATCAAAGCGATAGTGTGTGTGTGAAATTTTATTCAAACTTCAACGACCGGTCGCCGTCCATGGTCCGGCAAGCGCACTCGTACGGCGGTCCGCACAATCGGAGAGCAGCTGCACCGCCAACGCCATCTAGCGTACCTTCACCCAACCGCCATAGTGTACGCATGTCTATAGGACAGCGCCCTCTCGGAAACGAGACGAGAACTGGAGACGACGACACTATATCCAAGGAGTGAATGATGATGAGCGGGCGAAGCTTCGGAGGTGCGTCGGTAAACCAGTAATCTTCCGCGAATTCTGCGCAGTACATCATCAACGACGTGAGATCGGGCGCATTTATACTAAAGGGTCGATGAGAGTCATGGCGACTCGCAGCTCACTTTAATTTTATATGTATGTTGTGAATTTTTTATTGTTTAATCACGCACAGGAGACATCTCACACCGGCACTACCTTGGAGGTCGAAATCCAGTGCCTAGTGGCTACTCGGAATGCATGGACAACCAAGGACCGCTAAGATGATGCCATAAGGAGCATCGCCTCTAAATATATTCATCATATACAAGTACCGCCATCTAGCGGACATTCCAAGAAGTAAACGAGAGGTGGTTACCTACAACATACATCGAGGACGCACGACCCACGGCTTAAGGAGCTTTGCCCCTAAAAAGTTCGTCAGCTCCCTGACAGATGCTACCTGCCGAATCGCCGGCTTCAGCGACATTACCTTTTCGACAATTTCTCTTCACTCTATACTAGTGTTTTATGTTTTATTCAGTAGTGATAATTGAGACGATGCTTGCATATTGCAGAATGGCTGTACCAGGTCCTAAGTTTTGTCATATTGTATTGTTGGTTGTCTGACAACAATTTTGCTAATGATTCAACCTTCAAGAACACAAAAAGTCGTGGTCTCGAAGGTTGAATACCATATAGCTGCAGTTTAACTACCGCGATATTCTGTGTTCATTTGCCGCTTCTATATGATGTTATCTAATCGCATGCTGTACCTGATTTCGTGGTGTTTACGTTTCTATGCTGTACAGGAATCGTTGATGTTTTACGCAATAGAAATACCACATGGCCACTTTTGTTAGTGAATCTACTGAGCTCTCACTCTGTAATACTAATTACAGAATAAAGTAACTGTAATTACCTTAACAGAGAGGACTTGCTTTAAACGTGCACTAGGTAATTGCACGCACAAAAACAAAACAGTAAAAAAATTACACCATCTCCCGCTAAAGAGAACCATGTGTAGATGTGAAGCAGCGGGCGCTAACGCTTACACTGGCGGCGGCGTTGACGCTGGCGCTCATCGCAGCGTTGCGCAGGAGAGAAAACTGGGGAGGCGCAAAGCAGGCAGTGATGGAACAGTGTTTCCTACTGGAACATGCCAATCGCTGCTAATGGGCAATGAGAGACAGAAGACTCCGACTGGACACAGAGACCCGCACTCCGCTTTTAGTTAACGCGCACGCTGCGAATTTTTATTGTTCAACAACGCACATGTGAAATCTTCCACCGGCACCACCTTGGAGGTCAAGATCCGTTGCCATATATACGGGATGGCCAGTGAACGGTTGTGCAGCGCGAGCAGTCGGTTTTTTCAACCAAGAAACTCGCTAGCAGACGCTGCCTGCGTCGGCGTCGCGAGGCGAGAGAGGGGGAAGCGGAGGAGAGGAGAGAAAGGGGGTGACACGCATGCGCAGTGGGAGTGTGAACGCCGTGGGCAGGGATGCGTAGAGGAGAGAGGGGGGAGCGTAGGAGAGGAGAGAGAGGGGGGGACGCGCATGCGCAGGGGGGAGTTAGACGCCGCGGGCAGGGATGGCGAGAGGGGTGAGTGTAAGAGGGGGAGAGAGGAAGGGAGGCGCATGCGCAGTGAGGGTGTGGTTGCCGTGGGGAGGGATGCGTAGAGGAGAGGGAGGGGGAGAGGAGGTTTTTATTTTTATTTTTCTTTAACTGTTTGCGCATGCGCAGTAAGGGTGGGCACGCGGCACACCACCACCACCACTACCACCACCACCACCACCACCACCACCACCGGATTAAGCTTCGCCATAAGATGCTTCACATCTAAAAGATAAGAGATTCGGCACGTCGTCTTAAAACCGTCTCGAAAACGTCTTTTTAAAGACAATCCAATGAGACAAGGATGGGATTGTTAAAGAAGTTTTTAAAGGGTTTTCTAGCAGAATGGTATTTTTATGACGTTTTTAAAACATTTTCTAGCAGAATGAGATTTTGTGTGACGTTTTTAAAATGTTTTCTAGCAGATTAGTCTTTTCTGTGACGTTTTTAAAAAGTTTTCTATCAGAATGGACTTTCTTGTGACGTTTTTAAACCTTTTTATAGATGGTCTTAAAAACGAATATTAGCCGGACATTAGACGAGCAATAAGACGTTTTCCTTGTTTTCCGCCATGTTTTTAGACGTTTATATGGTTATATGGTCTCGGATAAACGTTTAGAAAACGTCAATTAACCGTTTTGTGCTACCTGCATAGTGATGCACAACTATCGGTAAATGGGCTATCAATAGCATCGATAGTTTTCTTGAAACACTATTGTTTCGATAGTTTCTTTGAAACTCTATATGAAACACTATTACACAATCGATAGTTTCTTTGAAACTATCGATAGTGTAAGAACATTATCGATAGTACTACTATCGATAAACTATCGACAAACTATCGACAGTATTACCTATAGAGCATTCGATAATACCGTCGGTAGCATTATTACAGGTAATGCTGCTGATAGTGCTGTTTAAAACTGTGCCATTTTTGGCCGGTGATTTTGCCAGAACATTCAGGATAGCCTACTATCAGCAATATTTGGTTCGTTTTTGAGGAATATTTTGGCGAAAGAAATAAATTACTTCTGCAGCGAAAATGCAGGGTCATGTCCATCTAAATGATTCGCATTCAAAATAATCAGTTACATCTTACAAATAAGAAGCTTAGTTCTTGATATTTTTGCTGGCACGTAAAACCCCAACAATTGCCACTTGAGATTCTTACTTTGAAATCACAAAATGGAATATAAATTTGAATCCGCGGTTCCGACATGTGTAACGGCTTTCCTTTTGCTACAGATGACCAGTTCAATGTAATTATCATGTGTCATTGGAGCAATCTGGTGAAAGAACACGAGCATGTCTCATTTCCTGCCCTTGAGCCTGCTCCTCCTGCTACACCATTCACCACGCACCCGATGAGCGAAGTTTATGCTGCAATGAGTTCACGCGGCCGATTTCATACTATTGTCACGTGGTTGTGACGTCGACGAAGGCAGCAGGCGACGTGTCCAAAATGAAACTGTTTATTAGGCCGAACTTGTGGCCGGTAAACAGAAAGTAGGATCACAGCAATACACGCTGGCACTGATAGCGGCGACCAGAGCGTGGGCCGGCGATCAACTGAACATCGTTGGAGCGCGCCGGCTTTTATGCATCACGCGTCGAACATTCTAGCCTTATCACTGGTCATCGCGCAAGCTCAGGAATAATGGTCGCGTCTTGCGCGCAATCTTAACAAAACGATCTACAATAATCGCGAAGGTTCTAGAACAATAAGGCGTGGTTTGAGCTGAGCTGAGCTTTGCTGACGGTCTTTGTGGGCGAAAACAGAATACAACAAAAGTGAAAATAAGAATAGCGCGTGGCAATGCCCCCCTCTGAAAAGGCATCGTCCCGATGCTTAAAACAGAACACGGGGGGGAAAATGCATGCAACAATAAATCACAACAATAAAGAAAGAAAGTACAATAATTAAGCAATAAGTGCAGTCCTCTGGTTTGCTAACGCGCGTAATACGGCTTGAGGCGCACGACATGGACGACTTCAGGCCGCGCACGGCGCCGTTGAGAGTTCGTTATGCCGTCCGGGACGACCTCGTAGTCCAGAGCACCGAGACGTCGAAGCACCTTGTTCGGCCCGAAGTATCGCCGAAGGAGTTTTTCACTAAGTCCACGTCGGCGTATCGGTGTCCACACCCAAACGCGGTCGCCGGCCTGGTATTCCACGAAGCGTCGTCGTCGAAGATTGTAGCGGCGGCTGTCAGTCGTCTGCTGATTCTTGATCCGCAGGCGGGCGAGCTGTCGTGCTTCTTCGGCGCGCTGTAGGTAGGCGGTCACGTCGATGTTTTCCTCATCGGTGACGTTCGGTAACATGGCGTCGAGCGTCGTTGCCGGGCTCCGTCCGTAGACCAACTTGTATGGCGTCATCTGCGTCGTTTCTTGCACGGCCGTGTTGTATGCGAAGGTCACGTACGGAAGGATGGCGTCCCACGTCTTGTGTTCGACGTCGACGTACATGGCCAGCATGTCGGCGATGATCTTATTTAGACGCTCGGTCAGGCCGTTGGTCTGTGGGTGGTAGGCGGTGGTCCGGCGGTGACTTGTTTGGCTGTACCTTAGGATCGCCTGAGTTAGGTCCGCGGTAAAGGCCGTGCCTCTGTCGGTAATGAGGACCTCTGGCGCGCCATGACGCAGTACGATGTTCTCGACGAAGAACTTCGCTACCTCGGCGGCACTGCCCTTGGGCAGCGCCCTTGTCTCGGCGTAGCGGGTGAGGTAGTCAGTAGCTACGACGATCCACTTGTTTCCGGAATTCGACGTCGGGAACGGCCCCAGTAAGTCCATGCCGATTTGCTGGAACGGCCGGCGAGGTGGCTCGATGGGTTGCAGAAGTCCGGCTGGCCTAGTCGGTGGTGTCTTCCGTCGCTGACAATCTCGGCAAGTCCTCACGTATTGGGTGACGTCGGCAGTGAGGCGAGGCCAGTAGTACTTTTCTTGTACCCTTGCCAGCGTACGGGAAAATCCAAGGTCTCCAGCCGTCGGGTCGTCATGCATAGCATGCAGAACTTCTGGACGTAATGCTGAAGGTACTACGAGGAGGGAGTCGGCCCGAAGTGGCGAGAAGTTTTTCTTTAGGAGAACGCCGTTGCGCATGAAAAACGACTCCAGTCCTCGTCTGAATAACTGTGGAGCCACGGTGGCTTTGCCCTCGAGGTATTCCATAAGGCCCTTGAGTTCCGGATCGGCGCGCTGTCGCTCGGCGAAGTCGTCGGCACTTACGGTTCCCAGGAAGCCGTCATCATTCTGGTCGTCCAGCGGCGGTGGGTCGACGGGGGGCACGAGACAGGCAGTCGGCGTCAGAGTGTTTTCTTCCGGACTTGTAAACGACGGTAATGTCGAATTCTTGAAGTCTCAGGCTCCACCGTGCGAGGCGACCAGAAGGGTCCTTCAAGCTAGCTAGCCAACACAAGGCGTGGTGGTCGCTCACAACTTTGAAGGGCCTGCCGTAAAGGTAGGGGCGTAACTTTGATGTAGCCCAGATGATGGCAAGGCACTCCTTTTCTGTTGTGGAGTAGTTGGCCTCTGCCTTTGATAGCGACCGGCTAGCATAACTGATAACCCTTTCCAGTCCGTCCGTCCTCAGCACAAGGACGGCGCCGTGTCCTACGCTGCTCGCGTCGGTGTGCACTTCTGTTTCGGCGTGTTCGTCGAAATGCGCAAGTAATGGAGGCGTTTGCAGGCGTCGTTTTAGTTCTTGAAATGCTTCCTCCTGCGGCGTTTCCCACTTGAACTCGACGTCGGTCCTGGTGAGGTTAGTGAGAGGCTCGGCGATGCGGGCGAAGTTTTTAACGAACCGCCTGTTATAGGCACACAAGCCGAGAAATCGACGCACGGCCTTCTTGTCGGTGGGTGGCGGGAAAGCAGCGATGGCGGTTGTCTTTTGCGGGTCGGGGCGTACTCCGGATTTGCTTATCACGTGGCCCAGGAACAAAGGTTCTTCGTACGCGAAGCGGCACTTCTCTGGCTTGAGAGTGAGTCCGGACGTCTTGATTGCCTGAAGTACAGCTTCAAGGCGCCGCAGGTGTTCATCGAAGTTCGAGGAAAACACAACGACGTCGTCCAAGTACACAAGGCAAGTCTGCCACTTCAAGCCAGCCAGTACAGTATCCATAACGCGTTGGAAGGTCGCGGGGGCCGAGCAAAGACCAAAAGGCATGACCTTAAACTCGAACAGGCCGTCTGGTGTTATAAAGGCAGTCTTTTCTCGGTCCCTCTCGTCGACTTCGATTTGCCAGTAGCCCGTCTTCAGGTCCATCGACGAAAAGTACTTCGCGTTGTGGAGTCGATCCAGGGCGTCGTCTATCCTTGGGAGGGGGTACACGTCCTTCTTCGTGATCTTGTTCAGGTGACGATAGTCGACGCAGAAACGTAGCGTCCCGTCCTTCTTCTTCACCAACACCACGGGAGACGCCCAGGGACTGTTGGACGGCTGGATTATATCGTCGCGTAGCATTTCGTCGACTTGCTTCTTTACGGCTACGCGTTCTCGCGTCGAAATTCGATACGGGCTCTGACGGACTGGTCGGGCACTTTCTTCAGTTATTATACGATGTTTGGCGACTGGGGTCTGTCGAATCCTTGACGACCATGAGAAGCAGTCCTTGAATTGCAGGAGCAGATTTTTGAGCTTGTCTTGCTTCTCCTTTGGGAGGCTGGGGTTGACGTCGAAATCTGTTTCGGGACCTCGATTCGTCGAAGAATGTTCGACAGTATCAGAGAGGGCGAAAGCGTTGCTGGTGTCCACGAATTTCTCGATGTAGGCGACCGTCGTACCAATGTTGAGGTGCCTATATTCGTGGCTGAAGCTTGTCAGCCGTACCTTTGCTTTGCCGTCGCGCAACTCGGCAATGCCTCTTGCGACGCAAATCTGACGGTTCACAAGCAGGTGCTGATCGCCCTCGACGACGCCTTCAAGGTTAGCGGGTATTTCGGTGCCGACGGAAATGACGACGCTGGAAAGAGGCGGAACGGTGACCTGCTCTTCTATTACATTCAAGGCATGATTCTCCGGCGACGTGTGGGGCGGCAACGCTTTTTCTGAAGTCAGTGTTATCGACTCAGACCTCAGGTCGATGACGGCGCCGTGTTGACTTAGGAAGTACATCCCCAGGATCACATCCCTGGAGCAGTGCTGCAGAATTAGAAAGCTGGCGGGATAAGTCCGGTTATTGATGGTGACTCTTGCGGTGCAGACACCGGCTGGCGTTATTAGATGACCGCCAGCGGTCCGGATTTCAGGGCCCTGCCAAGCAGTCTTCACTTTCTTCAGCTTCGTCGCGAAAGGCCCACTGACGACGGAATAGTCGGCTCCAGTGTCGACGAGAGCGGTGACGTTGTGGCCGTCGAATATTACGTCGAGGTCGCTGGTTCGTCGTCGTGCGTTGCGGTTGGGTCGCGGCGTCGGGTCACGGCTGCGTCGATTTGTTGCGCTGCTTCGCTGTTGCGTCGTCACGTCTTCGTCGGTCCGCGACGTTTCGCCGGCAGGGCTTTATCTGCTTCGCGTCGTGTTCTGCAGGTTTCGTCGCGTTGTCGTCGTCGGCGGCCGCGGAGGATCTTCGGCATTTCGTCGTCCAGCAACCGCACCTCCATCGGTTGCTGCCCTTAGTTTCCCGGATACGGGCGAGGCGACCGGCCCCGGTTTGGGCCAGAGTACTGCCCGCGGTGCGGTGACATGTAGCGGCCGGGCGACGGCGAGCGGGAAGGTCGTCGGGGTGTCCACTGTGTTCCGGTGATGTAGTCGTCGATGTCGCGAGGCCGTTCGCCTGGCTGCGGACGTGGCCCGTTGACGGCGAATCCGCCCAGCCCCATCTGTCGGTACTGGCAGCGGCGGTACGTGTGCCCGGCCTCCCCGCAGTGGTAGCAGAGCGGGCGGTTGTCAGGGGCGCGTCAAACGTCGGTCTTCCTCGGAGCGTAGTGCTAGCCGACGGGTGGACGATATGGCATCGGTGGTGGTGGCGGCGCTGTCTGGCGGCGGAAATGCGGCGGTGCGACCTCTTGACGTGGGCGTGGAGCGGGAGCGTAGCATCGGGCTGCAGCTGCGTAGCTCATGGCTTGCGGCTGGGGCCGTGGCGGTTCAGAGGTGCCCATCGACTGCTGGATTTCCTCTCGAACGATCTCTGCGATGGAGTCCACTTGCGGCTGCGGTGAGGGTAACAGCTTGCGCAGTTCCTCCCGCACGATCGCTCGGATCGTTTCGCGCAAGTCGTCGAGAGCATAAACGGCTGGGCTGTCTTGACTCGTTGGGCGATTGTAGTGGCGGGTTCGCATTTCCAGCGTCTTCTCGATCGCTAATGCTTCCGACAGGAATTCCTGGACGGTGGTCGGTGGGTTCCGCATCAGCCCAGCGAATAGTTCTTGCTTGACCCCTCGCATGAGCAAACGGACCTTCTTCTCCTCGGGCATGTTGGGGTCAGCGTGCCGGAACAGCCGCGTCATTTCTTCGACGAAGATCGCCACTTTCTCATTTGGTAGTTGCACCCGTGTCTCCAGCGAAGAAGCGGCCCTTTCCTTGCGGGCGACGCTCGTGAACGTGCCCAGGAATGCGCCGCGGAAGAGATCCCAGGTTTGAAGTGCTGACTCGCGGTTCTCAAACCAGGTTCTTGCCGCGTCTTCCAAGTAGAAGTAGACGCGACGTAGCTTCTCTTCCGTGTGCCAGTGACGTCTCCAGCCACGTCTCCGGGTCTTCAAAAGATGATCCACGGAAAGTCGGTGGCTCCCTTGGCTGCTGCATCACGACCGCTCCGGGAGTTGGTGCAGTGGCTGCCATAGTTGTCGCGGTAGTGGTCGTGGCCTTGGACTTTCGAGTCTTATCAGGGAGAGGCCCGTACTCTGCCGGTAGACCTTTCTGCCTGCGGCTGGCTCGCTGCTCAGCGTTGGCGTCGATGTCCTTTTCACGGTGTGGGCTTGGCTCACGGCTGGAGGGGGGCGTTCGGTACATGGACCGGGAAGCACCTCCACCAGATGTCACGTGGTTGTGACGTCGACGAAGGCAGCAGGCGACGTGTCCAAAATGAAACTGTTTATTAGGCCGAACTTGTGGCCGGTAAACAGAAAGTAGGATTACAGCAATACACGCTGGCACTGATAGCGGCGAACAGAGCGTGGGCCGGCGATCAACTGAACATCGTTGGAGCGCGCCGGCTTTTATGCATCACGCGTCGAACATTCTAGCCTTATCACTGGTCATCGCGCAAGCTCAGGAATAATCTCGAGTGGTCGCGTCTTGCGCGCAATCTTAACAAAACGATCTACAATAATCGCGAAGGTTCTAGAACAATAAGGCGCGGTTTAAGCTGAGCTGAGCTTTGCTGACGGTCTTTGTGGGCGAAAACCGAATACAACAAAAGTGAAAATAAGAATAGCGCGTGGCACTATCGATACTGTGCTATCAAACGTACTATCGATAGCGCTCTAGATAGTTTTTTCTACCATCGATAGTTCTATAGTCACTCAACTATAGATAATATCGATAGTGCTACCTATAGTTCTGCATCACTACAAGCAGCTCCATGCGAAACAGCCGCCGAACTTCGCGGCATGATCCCGTGGCTGCGACCGCGCTGATCGCGTCCCTGTCGCGTGTACAGCGTCGGCTGATTGAGTGCGTCCAGTGCTGCCTCTGCATAGACGCGCAAACTGCACCACGGGCGATAGCATCTCTCTCTGTCTGGAAAGGTGGCTCGGGGCAGATAAATGTGGTCGTGTGTCATTTTGTGCTCTGCATACCATGGAAAAAAAACGCGGGGGGGGTGGGGGGCAGAGGCTTCATATGCCACTCTATGCCTACGCCACCGTTTACTTATAGTGGAGCTGGCCACAGTTCTTAACAGCGATGCTCTTCAAGCCTGCCGTAATTGTGCGGCTTATTGGGCATGATCCCCTGTGTGGCCTATCACAATAACAGTCACCGTCATAAACGTGTATGTGCCCCAGAAAATGGGTAGATGCCATTACTCACTACTGTCCACTAAAACTGAAGAAGCCAAGGTTTAGTCCTACAGCTTATCACAAAAATAATCGTCGTCATCATAAACGGGTATACACCACAGATAGAAGATTAATGCCCCTACTAACTAGTGGTCCACTAAAAATGAAGAGGGCCACACTTAGCCTAAATAACGGGTATATGCCACTGTGCGGCCTTTCAGAAGACTATCGTCCTCATAAACGAGTATGTTCCACAAAAATGGCGTAAATCCCACTACTCACAACTTCCACTAAAAAGGCAGAAGGCAAGATTTAGCCCCACAAATGGCTCCGAAGCGATGGCGGTCAGCCGAAGACCCACGGACGTAGAACAAGAAAATACTAGTCAAAAGGAAATGCAAAGGCAGCTCTACGAAAACCCCAAAGCCGTGGAAGGCCTACGCCAACGACGACTTGGCCATGTCGTGTCTGTGGCTGTCTGTGGTTTAACTCGAAGCTCTCTGCACTGAGAAACAACGTCGAAACAACCTCGAATCACCTAGTTAAAGCCTAGCATCCACCTCGAAGCAACCTAGAAGCAACCCGACTGGTCGTCGCAATCGTCCAGTTTCGCAGTTTCACGACTTGCGCGGCTTAGTGCAAGCTTCGTGATTTTTTTGGAGCGAAGCTCCTTAGGCCGGCACCCCGCCGTCGCCGTTCAAGCTCCCTGGCACGGTGCCAGATGTGGCGTCTACCCCTCACGCGGCAGGATAAATAAGCTTTATGAGCGCTGGAACGCGGATGGCGTCTGCACGATGCGCAAAGCGCCAGAATACGAATGCATGCGAAACTCAGGCAGATTACCCTCCATCTCCCTCTTTCTTCGACTCTGCCCTCTTCCCTCAAACCGGCGAACGCGCGAAACGATCGCTTCACCCTGTCGCCCAGTGGTTGGTCCGTTGCCTGGACAATGAAACGCCGCGCGCGCCGAACGCCGCCTGCGTCCCATTTCTAAAGGGCTTCACTCATCGGTTGTATTCGTACACGGAACAACTGCTAGTATTCATCCATTCTTTCGTTCATTGTTATGGCTGTCAGTGCTTGTCTTGGTTGAACCAAACAGTATTAAGAAAAAATGCCCCCCACCTCCCCGAAGGCAATCGTGAGGAAATGCGAATGCACCGACTTCTGCCATCGCCTTGAGAGGCGCCCAGCCAGCGAACGGTCGAGAGTGAGGCGCGAGCGGACGGGAGAGTGGGGTGCAGGGAGGAGAGAGAGCGAACGGCGAGAGAAGGAGCGGCGAAGCACTGCACCTACCCTCTCCTACACTCTCTCGCACCACATGCTCCGGTTGCTAGGGGTTAGGATAAGCGCGCGCACCCGCAGCTGTTGCTATGGGAGAGGGAGTGAGAGCGGAGAGATAACACCTGCCGGCGCGCGGACGCCGCCGGATGCACCTGACATAGCCCGACTAAGAAATGCATTCGCATTTAAAATTGCGCGGACCTTGAGCCATTATTGTTGAGAAATTCGCCACGGTCATTTAACGACACCATTAAAAGCGTTTGCTTCGTGGTGTAGTGCCAGCTTAAAGGATCGAAAGGAAATTTGGTTTCTTTTGTTGAGGTAACCTTTACTACATAGCCTACAAGTAAAGCTATTTACATAGGCAGCCGAAATCTGAATGGAAACCAGATCGCGCACGAAGGCTTATGAGGCTGACTTGAGATAGGTGTGCCCTTAGGTATTTGGCTTCATGGAGAGGTCTAACCGGCACGATATAGCGTTTCGCACCCATATTCAATATCCGTCATTTCTGAAGACGCCACGAGCATACAAGGATAAAGTAGAAAACAAAGGGAGTCTGATGAAGACGCCTCAATGTAACTGGTAGCGAAGCTTTCATAGAAGCTTCGCTACCTGTCACATATTACATATTATTAGTTACAAATAACCTGATTGAACATTATCATCTTCAATCAGGTTATTTGCAGACGACTGCATCATCTACCGAAGAATTGACAACACCCAAGGTAACGAGTCATTACAGTCGGATCTCGATAAACTCGCATTTTGGTGTCACCAGTGGCAAATCCAAATTAACATTTCTAAAACTAAGGCCATGACATTTACAAGAGCTCATACAACCGACCTAAGCCATTATGTAATTCAAGGTGTCCCCATTGAAAAAGTATCCACATTTAAATATCTCGGAGTTCATTTATCATGTGACCTATCTTGGAATGAGCACATCAATATCATAACTAGTAAGGCGTCAAAAACACTTGGCTTCATTAAAAGAACCTGTACTTGGCGAACTCTGCCACTAAGTTGTTAGCATACCCTACACTTGTCCGTTCAAAGATAAAATATGCATCCGTAATCTGGAACCCACATCAATCATATCTGATCGATCAACTAGAATCGATACAAAATAAAGCCGCAGGATTTATCACCAAGAAATATTCACACAACTATAGCATTACAGATATTAAACACTCACTTTCATTGCCCCATCTTCAAAAACGCAGGCTGTTAGCACTGTTATCGCATTTTCATATATTTTATCATAGTAAATTTTGGTTTCGTGAAGCTCCCATTAACATACCTCATAATATTTCCCAACTTTTTGATCACCCATTCAAAGTACAGCCTTTCTTTGCACGCGCAAATATGTATCAACAATCACCATTACTTCTAGCCATACATCACTGGAACAAACTGCCGAGGGACATCGCTTCAATCATTGATCATGCCGCTTTTGTTAGCGAGTTGAAGATTTTCTTGGACGTATGACTTGCCTATTTATGTTTGTGTGTGTGTGTCTGTGTGCATGTATGTATTACCTTTTTTTTCTCTTTTGTTTACTCTTTTTTTTCATTGTAAATTTATATTTCTTTTTTATGTCAATTTTCATTATATATTTTTCTCACTGTAGCAGCATTCCCCTTGAATGATTCATATATTTCTTTTTTCATGTCACTGCTCATTATATGTGATTTCTCACTGTATTAGTGTTCTGCTTATTGAATTTTCCGTTCGCAAGTTACCAATGGTTTTTTTTCCTTTTTTTGTACCCTTTTTCATGAAACTATAGTTTGTTTACCATTTTCATTGTATAATAACAATGTTTTTATTTGCAAATTTATTATACAAGTTACTGAAACCCCCTATGTAATGCCCGAATGGGCCTTTAGGGTATATATGAATAAAGAAAAAAGAAGCTCATACGTTCAGAAAATGGCGGCTCATCAGCTGCTCACGTGGCTTTGCGCCGTCTGTGTGTGGAGGCAACACTTCCTGAGGTAAACAAGTGACGTCATTTTGTTGGCACTAGCGTGAAGTTTGATCCAAAAACAGTTTTGGTGGACTCTTGATCGCTAAGGACTCGCGCTAAAGCGAGCCGGTGAGTCCTTGAGGAGTGACGCCTCAAGTCAACGCCAGCTAAACTAATGTCCACTTAACACTCGACAGTGGTGTACTGCCGCCTAATTCACCTTGGTTTTAGTTGAAAAGTTATTCTTGGAACCATTATTAGGCACTAGTGGCACCTACCTCAGATGGAATGAATGAAGCAGCAGCATACCTCTCATATTTGCAGCGTTGCTTATTTGTTTCACACACACGCAGATTCCTTAAAATGCACATTTCTTGTGTGCTTCAGTTCAAACAAGGAAAGAAACGGCACCTGGACCAGCCAAAATTTTGACATTTCTATTTTATTCAATGGTCACAAAACAGACAGACAGACAATGAACTTTATTATGGTCCTGAGGGGTGACTCAGAAGCCCCCTTAATGGGGAGGATCCGCCGCGGGCAGCTCCCACGTCGGGACGGGCAGGCCGTGCCTGACCGCCGCGTCGTGGGCAAAAGCATGATTTTATTACACTGCACACAGTAAACACCAAGTGTTGTAATAAGTACAAAAACTGCGCGGACGCTTCGTGCACTCTGTTTCGCCTTATGCTCCGATAAATTACCGTTATGTGTAATGTATGCATGCATGTGAATTGTAGCGCGATAGATAGCTAAGCGTTCTGCTCACCGATAAGAGGAGTTTTAGCAGCCACTGCGTGTTCACGAAGAAAACGGGGGCAGGAACACTGATTCACGACAATCCAGCGAGCACAGTACACCGAACCGTCGTCTCGGTTTCTTATCGAGAAGACATGGGTCGCAAGGCGAGCGGGTGTTGTTATTGCACCCTTGCACAGCACATCTTTTCCGCGTGTATCGAGGTAAACGCTCGGCGTTGAATGTTGTGCGCATCGTCCCGTTGCACATTGGACACTGTAGTCAACACGTTCACCAACGATGAAACGCAGCTCACAACTACGCGTTCAGCAAAAAATAAATTTCCACCTAAATACTTCAGCAAACGCATTCAAGTGCACATTGCTGATGATATATATATATATATATATATATATATAGATAGATAGATAGATAGATAGATAGATAGATAGATAGATAGATAGATAGAAATGGTGAAATGGTATTTGCTTCGCTAAGAAGTGCTTCGCAATAATAACTGGTGCCTTGCCTGAGACTACTTTCTTCTCAGTTGATTGTATAGTGTGCGAGAAAACTGCTATATCCGGTGTTGCTCTACCAAGGGACGATAAGAGACACCTCCTTGAAAGGTCGGATGCTTTAGTCCACCATGATTCGCGTCGCGTCGTCGTTTTGTACGCAAGCGCGCATTATTGCTATATTAACAATGCATGTAAAGATGGTTAAGGTAAGATGGACCCGAGTGATAACTCTCTAGTGCATTGCCCGCAGTCTTCTTTCTTCATCTTGAGGTGATTAAGTTTCGCGAACAAAATCAGTCCGCAGCGCTCGTCGCAGGCCACGCCGTACTGTTCGGGAACCTTGGCGAATGTATCAGATTGATTTATTGAGATTACGCGAGTAGTCAAGTTTACTTGTGACCTTACGCGAGTCCCATTTATACTGCTAAAAGGTTCCATCACTGATGCATAAAAAACGGCGCGCTCCGCGGGGATCGGTCTAGTCGACGCTCAAGGTCCCTTCTCGCAGCTAGCAGTGTATAGCGAGTAATGTTTGAGCTTATCAATTAGTTGGATCAAGTTAGCCCAATCAAGAATTTTCATATGTACTAGCTGGTTTTATGCATAATTTACAGTCCCCACCACTTGAAAGCATTAACAGATCTATCACTTCCGTTTACTGCTTGAATAAACATTCCTTTTTTGTAAATTGCTGATGTCGCATGGTGAGAAACAGGTAACTACTCTTCCGTTGTCGCTTGCACAGTACTAAAGTTGTCTGAATTGAATTGCGAAATCATTCCTTGACTACTTATGTCACCCGATGTTGGTAGAAAGCAGAGGCACGAAAGCGGAAAGTAAATTAGGTCACCTTTTGATGGTGTGTGTGTGGTTATTCGAACTATACAGTTCAACAACAACAACAAAAAAATATTACCTCAGCTTGCAATACTTTACGCAAGGCTTTGTAACAGAAGACCTGGTGGGCAACTTGCTGGTCCTGGCTTGGCTAGGCTTTTACACTCTCTGCTCCCCCTTTCCCACCCCTTGCAAAACTACACTATATATGGCTGTGCTTTCTGTCTTTCTATCTTTTTTTTGTCTATTTCTTTCTGTCTGTGTCTATTTCTTTCTTTGTCTTTCACTCTCTCGTGATTTTCCCCTTTCATTCTCGATTGTTCTTTTTCGTTTTTTATTTCTCTGTCTATCTTTCTCTTTTCCTGTAGTCGTCCTCTCGCCTTGCATCTTTTTTCTTTCTGTCTCTTCCCATTGTTTCCATCTCTTGTACTCTCTCTGTACTCGTGTAACACCTCGCTTTTCCCTCTTCCTCACCCTCACATCTCTTATGCTCACCCTGACTTCCCTTTCCTACCCCGTTGCTGTACTATAGTATACAAGGCTATGCTATGCTCTGCTTGCCTTCCTGGATAGGTGAGTGGTTTTGAAGCTCGCCTTCAGATCGTGGGTACGCGAGTACGAATTTCTCCTCAGAACGAAATTATTTTCAACAAGAATTTCTCTATGTCTTTATCTCTCTCTGCGCTCGTCCTCTCGGCCAGCACAGTTATTGCCCTCAGATTTCATGCAAGATAGACGTGCCGGCCGCGACGCCTTATGGACTAAGTCCTCGTGCCTCTCGCTGTCCGACGCGCCGTGACGGCTGCCTCGTCCGCTATGCCGTGCGCCTCTCATTTGCGGGGCCAGCGCCGCCTCGTCACCGACGTGCATCGTGCCCCTGGCTGAATCGTGGTCCCGTCCCCTGAACTCCGATGACCGGCTCCCATCTTTCCTGTCTTCTTTTCTCTTCGTCGCGCCTGCCGACCCCCCCCCCCCCCCCCCCCTATCACTTCCTTCTCTATTTCCTTCTACTTTTCTTTATTCCCTCCTTACCCCCCACCCCTAATAGGCGCTGAGCCGTGCTCCCGCAAGGGCTGCAGAAAATAGTGCCTTCTTCCTTTCCTCAAGCGACATATTCATTGCCCGCAGTGGAACGTGCTCTTGGAGCGAAGCAGAAGAGCAAAACGAGGAAGAAAGGAGTACGTGCCGGTTCGTCATGACGATAATTTTCTATCCACAATACACGACGAACCTCGAGCATAACAGTTCTGCAGTAAAAGAATAACGGCTGCGACTCTCCCATCGGAGTCGTGATGGCCAGAGGTCACAAACCCTTCTCAGGTAGCGGGCTGCAGTCATGAAATTCAGTGCCCCAAAGGACGCGACAGTTAAGAAGGTAGGAGCGAGGGAGGTGGTTGCTTGTACAAGATGTCGGCTTAAGTCGCCACTTGACAGGCGGCCTTAAACATACCTCATATACGGGTGATTTCTCGTGGATATTTGCTTCAGGATTCGAACAACGTGTTGACGCCGATCACCAGAATGAACAATATGTGGGATTCCAAAATATGCACTGTTTGTTTCACGCTTAGGTTTCAGCACTTGGTGACCGCATGGCGTGGCTCACCAAAAAAATATGCTTTCGATTACTCATGCATGTGTACCTTATGTACTCCCTCATTTTCTTGTTAAATACAGTGCAAAGACAGTCATGAGTGCACCGGGATCTAGCAAAAAGTCCATTGATACCCATGTGTTAGACGAATGCGTTCCAAGGCCAGCGTGAAGAGCGTTATTTCGCGTTGCTTTAAATGAGTACAATCAAAGCAAATCGCGCAGGCGATATATGCCAAAAATTTGATTGTTTTTATGTAAATGTGGAACATGATTGTCTGAAGACTAATTAAACAATACTATATGCTCGAATTAGGATTGATTACTGAAAGTAGCAAAGAACTACAACAATTACGTCGTCTCACTTGGAGATAATCCACCATTAATAGACCTGAATGATACATAGGTGACTCTTAATTCTTTTGTGTGTGTTTAAGTGTACGGGATATCTGACACTACGCCTTGTGCTTGAGTCTTTCGTCTGTTGCGCCCAACGCTCTTGACAATCTCAGGGAGTGACAAACCTCGCGGGACAGCAGCGACGTTCGGTTTCCTTGAAATCTTCTCCTCATATTTTTACTTACCATTTCTAATTCAATGTACGGATAGAATCACACTTGTCTAGAGCAGCGGAGCGCGTGGCTGTTGACACTGTTGTTGGGCGCAGCTTCTGCCTCACGTTAGCTACAAGCTCTCGTTCATGCTTGAATTATAGCACAAGGGCCTAGCCTGCGGCATGACCATGTTTGGTAATATTATGGCGTAAGTACTGTCATATTTCTGCAGAAGACAGCAGCTGCAGAGGCCGGCTTGGTGCTCTAGACAAGTGCAGCCATCGACATTACCTTTTATACCTAACCTCCTTGCTTTCCCGTTGTTCTTGTCACCATCTTCTTATGTAGAGTAGTAGAGAACGGTACGTTGACTGTCTCGTTATGCCTTTCTTGTCTTTGAAAGCTGTGTCACGTTGCCCTCAAAGAAAGACTGCTGGGGTTCATTGAAAAAATATGTATCCTTTATCTATCCATTTTTTGTTACTTTCCCATAATAAGGTTCAGACAGCTAACTTCATTTTGGTTCATACCCGTGCCTTTTTTACTATACGTTTTCTCTCTCACTCTCACATAGCTCTACGTCGTCAACTGTCATAGTTATAGCCGTGACACGGCAGGGCACTTCGGGGACGTGGCAATACGCCATGCGCAATCTAGGCCTCGAACATTTTGCTTGAATCCGGAAAGAGGATTCGGTCCCTGAGCAGCTTGTCCGGCTTGTGTAGACACGTCCATCAGCTGGTTAACCTTTAAAAATGAATAAGGCAGCTCGCGAATAAAAAAATAACAATTAAAATATTCACTGCAAGAAGGTACACTCATAGGCTTTGTAGTTGAGCTTCAATTGTCATAAGCTTTCTATCTGAAGTCTCAAATTGGAATGTTTCAATTCACCGATAGAAAATGCTGCCTTTCCCTGCCTGTGTTCGACTTCACAAGTATGATAAAGATGTGGATGGCACCGTAGTGCGCGTTTCGTTTAATTAAAACTGCCGTCTGTGCCATAACACGATTGCGGACG
>JALIZH010024636.1:0-60673 GCA_030522465.1 Rhipicephalus appendiculatus | reverse complement strand
AAAAACATTCAGCTGAAGCGTTACTGACATCAACAGCAAAACACTGAATTCTATGAGCCCTTCAGGTTCATTTTCGTCGTAGTTGGCTGAAATAAGTACTCAATAATTTAAAATTGGCAAACGTTCTTGCATGCATAGTACAAACTGCATGGTATTACTCAGCCTTTGCCACCGTCTGACTAATGCTCGCTCTGGCTTCTGAAGGCAATGGCCATTGTAACTTTTACGATTATTAACATAAACCGCTGTGACAAGATGCATTTCAGATGTTATAAATGTTTATTAGATTTGGCACGAAGATCCTATCTCCTCTAGGTATATGTAAAGCTAGGGCTATACGAAAAGATGAAACATCAAGACAGACCAGACTAAGCGTTTCAAACTCTACAGGTGGGCATAGTTGAGGCAAGCTCAGGAGACTGACGTAGGAGCACTGGCTAGATGGCAGCGAAAATAAAAGTATCCTGCTCTGCCTCGTAGACTCTATCACGCTGGCCGTGGCATTGTGAAACATGCATCCCGAACACAATAAAGGAACAAGAAGGGCTAGAGCTAGCGCATTCCATCAAGGCCTATTGAAAGTACCCGTATGCGAAGTTCTTGAACGTGCCCACGTACTACAAAACGAGGGCGCACGCGTTCAACACGGTGACTAGCAACAGAGTGGAACAGACTCTGCGGTTACAATTAGAACACACGGGGAATAGGAAGCACCGTTAGACATTGCACTGGCGGCCGCATCGTGAAAGAAGCCCTAATCACTCTCTCTCAAATAAGCCGTAGGAATTCCAAGCAATCTCTGGGCCAGTATACACATTAACGTCTTACGCTAAACATTTCCGTAAAAGAATATTTCAGCCAATGACGATTCGCGGCATATCATTAGTAAAGCCAGCTTGAAAAACGTGCTGACAAAAGAAAAGATTTGCGAATTCGCCACTGATTTTTAAGGCAACTCTGGACACCCTAACGAGGCTGTAGGGCCCATCTATATAAAAGTTGTCGTGGTTCCAGGGCATCAGTCTTTCGCTTTTAACGTGGCGGCTTCCATACCTGGGCCAGTATCGAAGCCTACTGGAGTTTTCAAGTCGCCCACATATATCGACCAACATACTCATCCGGTACCAACTATTCTCAAGACGATGTCCTCCAACCCGACATCAGGTTCAGCAGAGATGAATCGGGAGGCGTCAGAACCATTCAAACTAATTTTCTGCACATGACATGTTCCCAAGTCAAACGTCCTCAAAGAGCTACAAAAAAGAATGCGCTCATCGAATTATCCAATTATCCGTGCCCCATTGTGTGGAAGTATGGTACTGATGTGCTTCACAGCACCGACGCGAAGTTCATCAAAGAAACAGTCGCAGCGTAGTGAGGTGCCACTCCTGCGACCCCCGAACCCAAAAAACAATGAGCCAGTGGACACGGGGATTCGAACAATCAGGACCTTCACCATCTCACACTCAGAGCGCCGTTCACGTTGGGTGGAGGGGAAGTGTTGCATAATCTTTTTCACTGCAACCGCATGAATTTTGTTCTGGCTCATTGGCTAAGCCTAAGGCAATCTATAGAGAACAATTATGTGCGTAGAGAGAAATAAAATTCAGGCAGCTTCGCACTAAGTGGTGCCAAGCATGAAGGAAGTGCGCAGCTGTGCAGCCTTCTTCGTTTCGTTTTTTTTTCATTTTTTTCTTGACATCTTCTCTTTTCTCTTCTCTCTATTTTGGATGTGTATTTTGTCTGCGTTTAATTCAATTTCTTCATTTCTGTCTGTATATAGATTTCTTTCTATTTCTCGCTCTTTCTATCGTTCATATTTTTTTTTCTTTTTTTTTCTCTATTTCTCGCTTCCCTTTTCTTCCCAACTCTTTTTTGTGTCTACATATTTCTCTCTTTCTTTGATTATTTCTCTTTCTGTCCCTCTTTCTGCATTGCTTCTCTTTTTTTCTTTCTTTCTATTTCTCCCTCTCTTTTTCAATTCTATGCTTTACTATCTCCCCTTCTTTCCCTCCTCCTCACCCTCACACCTCTCATCCTCACCTTCACTCTTTTTCTCATTCCCCTGCTAAACTATACTATGCAAGGCTATGCTGTGCTTAGGTAGCGTGCCTCCATAGCCGAGTGGTTGCGACGCTCGCGTTGGGATCGTGGCTACGTGAGTTCGCATCCCGCCATGCCAAGAATTCCTCCCTTTCTTTCTATATATTTCCTTCTCTATTTCTTTCTTTTTCTCCCTCTGTACTCGTTTTCTCGCTCATTAGAGTTATTGCATCCCACGCCGTACAAATCGACGCGCATTCAGCGAGCTAAGCAGAAGACGAAGAAAAGGACAACAGAGCGCCTGCCGGTACATAACGATGATAGTTTTCTGTCTATAATTGACGGCATTACGAAAGCTTAAGAGCACCCGTGTAAAATCAAAACATGATGCAACGGAGGTCCCCAATGCTACGTTGTACGCTATTTCCCGGAGTTCAATCAATATATTCTGCTCGGCATCGTTCTGCTGAACTCGTCAATAAATATTTGTCCTTATCATTCTGCCTCACCACCACGTTGCATCATTTTACTTTGTAACTAATCAGCAGGGCTGGGTAATTTCGAAGATACGTGTTAGATACTCTCTTAGACACTCTCTGGGTATCTTGTATCTGTATCGCGTTACGTCTCGCAATACAGATACAAGCGCTCGTGGGCAAGCGCGCGAACGTAGGCGTTCGCGCTCTTGCCCACGTGCCTTATTTTCTCGACTTTTTCCCGTTTTAGTTGTGTCAGTGCCATGACAGCCTTTGCCACTTAGCAGCGTCGCACACAGTGCCGAAAATTCTCCTTACTGCTTGGTAAAATGGTGTAATTAAGTTTGCATTATATTAATGCAAATAATTAGGAGCCACCCCAAAGACCTTAGGAACGGGACTCGAGGAACATTGTTATATGACATGGTCCGTTTTTCTCAGGATTGTCCCAAAGAGCCATTTCAGGCAATTTTCCATAGGCTCTGAATTTGTTTTAGTCTTACCTTAAGAGGTAAGCTGGCGATACTTCATGCTTGATTGTCATAGCTATTAGGGGTGCCGCCTGTATCGTGTTTCTATACTTATTCCCTCTGAATGTTCTATACGGAACGGCTTTTCTGTTTTAGTTATTATTGTTTTCCTTTTTCTATGTCTCCATATTTTTTTTACTATGACTAACCGCCAGCTAATCGGAGCTATAGGTGGCAATAGCCTGAATAACGGCGTTGTCCTGCGAAGATTTGTGCAACTACACTGACAGGCGCTCTTACGTTTTTTATCTTGCTGGGATCGGGTTTAAACAACAAACAACTGTTAGCACCGCTCGGCGCAAGCCGCGCCGCAATCTTTCGGAATCTTCCAGATTGTCTCAGATACTTGTGTTAAAATTACGCGCAAATCCTGCCACGGCGGCCGCATTTTGATGGAGGCGAAAAGCTAGAGGCACATGTACTTAGATTTAGGCGAACGTTAAAGAACGTCAGATGGTCAAAATTACCGGAGGCCTCCATTACTGCGTGCCTCGTAATCACATCGCGGTTTCGGGGCATAAAAACCCAAGAATTCTTATTGAGATTACGCGCAGCACAAGTGTACTCTAGTTCATTCGGGAGATTAAGCGAGCGTCAGCGATAATGCTGGAAAGTGCCTTCACTGGTGTATAAAGTAAGACCCATTCCCCCCGACGATCTGATTATCGAAGGCCGACGACATTTATTGCCGCTATCAGTGTATAGCGCGCTTTGCTTGCACTTTGGGTTACTTGGTTTTCTGGGCACAAGTTAGCCAAATAAAAAGTTTCGTCTCTACCAGGACTGCCGCTTTTCTCCATAGTCCCCACCACGTGACAGTACAATAGGTCTGATACATTCCTGGGGTGCACATGTTTTCTCGTTGCAGAAAACTTGATTGCACATTAGTGAGTATATAGATAACGAACGCTTTACGCCAGCAGATAAGAAGAATATGACAAGTAGTTGCAGTTTTATGTGCTACCAGCGCTGTTGCTTCTGTATACCGGTGATTCGCTATTTCATAGACGGTCTTTTATGGACAAGGTAAAACTGCGCACACGTATATCCGCCATCATGCGAAGGCTCCTTATTGAAGCTCGGGTGGTTAGATGTCAACCCACTGTGTCACCAAGCTCAGCGGCGACTTCCATCAATTACAGAAATGACAATCAAAGAGCGCTGCCAGCGAAGTGTATAAAGATCTGTCCTGTTAAGCAGCTAAAATAAAACTTAATAAGTTCTTTCGGAAGTAAACTAACGTACTTTGAGCAAGAAGGACAGCACTTTGGAGATAGTAACAGATACTTCATTAGGATGTAATCTATTTGGACAAATTTAAGAAATTTTCAAGCAGAACTTTTTCTGCATATGCATTCGATACTACATTATGGGGGTCTATAACAACGAATTTTCGAATGTATTGAAATATCTTAAAGGGGTCCTGCAACACTTTTCCAAGTAGCCATGGAATGGACTCACTAAAAGAGCTTATTGCCTCACGCCGGAAAAAGTTTTAGAATCCGTCCAGTACAAGCGGAGTTACAAAAATTTGTCACACGCTGCGATTGCATTCTCTCTTCTCTCGTCCCGAGGAAAGCACTGGAAGCTAAGCAGGGAGGGATGGCACGGGGAAAGAAAATACGTCACGCGTGCCTCGTCACCTTGAGAACTTTTTCTCTTTTTTTTTTCGAACACGCGGCTTTTCTGTGCGATCGCGCGCGCACGCGTGGACAAGTCGCAGCCTCCCGTGGCGGCTCCAGTAACGACCGAGCGTGCCATGCTCAAATCATCCAATGGCTGATACAGTGGCTGTGACGAGTGATTTTTGAGCTTGTAGCGTCATTTGTCGAGAGGAGAAAGCATTGTTTAGCTGACGATGAGAATTTATTGTGAATACCATGCTGCGTGCTCCGCTATAATATTTAGCTCGCGTGTTCTCGGGAGCCTCGACTACCGATTGGCAGCGCTTTCTGACCATGCTCAAAAAGTGTTGCAGGGCACCTTTAATGCAATTGGCAAGTATTGTATCGAATGCAATTGTTGCGGTAGTATCTTGTATCTGTTTCTCCAATAATTCTTGCCCGAATATCTTCTATCGTATCGCGATGCCATTTGAATGTACCTTTGCCCAGCCCTGATAATAAGCAGTTCTACTGTCCTAGCCATTGAAATAATGTTATAGAAATGTTCAAATATGTGTACAGTGCATTCTGTATTCGTGAAAGCACAGGCACGCGGGCACTTACTTGAAACTTTAACGTTGATGTTTTTACCTGATTCAGCAGGCGCCTGGTTATCTGCACGTGAGCAAACACATATTTAATACTCAGATATTTTTTTCGCGCTTGCACTTGAAAGGAATTGATTCCAGACAAAGTACCCTTACATTGGTTGAACATATTTTCCTTTGTTTAACATTTGCTTTTACAAGAACAATAACTCTCAGGATGTCTCTTGTCGGGAATTTTGATTAAAAACTGTGGCCCATCAGACTAAAGCACAGAGGTTATTTTGATTGTTGGCTGTACAGGGTCTATGTCCCTCGCACTTTCGGATAATTCGTTTCCTCTTGCATTTTTTCTGGATATTTCTTGTGCTCCCAATTCATGTTGTTAGTAGAGTGGCAAAGGGTCCTACGAGTCTTTTAACTTTTTTTACATGAATGGTCTATGTTCCAAGCTACAATTTCTTTCCGATTTGAAGATGTGCTTTAGAAATAAATCTAAGCCCAACAGATGGGCATGACAACGCTGTTCTTTCTTCCGCCTGAAAACCTGCTTTTTCAAGGGCACACATCCGTTTTGACAACCTCACCAGTTCACCAACACGCGCCGCCTTCATCACTTCTATCCATTATGAAAGCGATGGTGTGAGCACCCGTAAACTAGTTTGAAGGCGCCGGTATAACTATACTATCCTTTAGAGCGACATTTACATGAGAACTGTAAAACAATAGGCGGGCCTGTTTTCATCATTTGAGACCAGCGTCTGCATTTACGTCAGTGTGAAGGAGCTGTACGACCACTGCACGAAATATACTAGCCAGAGGACTACCTTTAATTACACGAAAAAGTTACTGATGTCAAAGTACCAGTCCTTTTTTGTCCGGACACCAGTTAGTGATCCGTCGAACTTTTTCGTTGATATTCGTGCTTGACATTCGGCCAAGGTAAACTGAGAGCTAAGGCTTCCGCGACAATCGATCATCTTTCTCAGTAAAAAAAAATCTTTCAGAGTAACATTACAATATTTTTGATGTTGTGTGCAATATATTTCTTTGTCACTCTACCTCTCAGCATCTTCTCTCTATCGACGTCTGCATCTAAACAGATGGAATCTGAGGAGTCGCAAGTTCACTATGAGTGTAGAAACAACTACCTATCTGACTACAGTCATGACATGTCATGTAAGTACACTCCCCCCACCGAGTCTCATATCTACACAAAAAAAATCTGTCACTGCGCACGCGCATTGTTCCGAACGATAGTTTATGTGATTTCAATAAATCAGTTGTTAGTCTGTGTTCGTCCCGTGTGCTTCTATTCTGGTGTCTCATCCGTAGCACAGTTTAAGTTTACAATTTATGTCTTACTAACTAGCCCCCCAACACACGCTTCTCGAATACAATACTCTGTTCACTGTAACCGATATTCACTATGAATTCGTTTCAGCATCAAGCCGGCGGGAATATTAAAACATGACCGCGAAAATTAAATAAATAGAAGCGCTTTAGGGGTATGTGAATATGCGAGTTTCGAATTCAAATCGAATATTTCAACTCGATTTTCGAATAGCTGGTATTCCAAGTTTCGAATAATTCGAGAGGACGAATATCTATAACGGTACAACGGGCCAATAGTGCGACTTGGTTAGGGCAGGGAGGATAAAACTAACGCTAATGTCGTTACAGTAAGCCTTTCGTTAAAACTTTCACTGACCTTCTGGCTTCAAAAGGGAGCGCATGCTTATTTTAAAGGAGATTGTGTGATTTCCGCACGTAAAAAAAAAAGACACGAGAAAACCGTGAGGCCCTTCACAACTCCGCTCCTGAAACGAAGGCGCGGATTTCTTGCGTTGTTTGGTCACGTACGCCGCAAGCGCCGTAAAACTACCCTACATTGGCTCCCGAAACCCTCGGTGATTGGCTTCGCTTGTGAGAAGTTCACGCTGTGCAGTCGCCACTGCCGCACCGCACCACTCGTTCAGAAACTCTCATCGTTCCGGCGCGCAGTTGAAAGGCTGCTGTGAACGGGCGCCCGAGGATTTTTGAGCCCGGAGCACTCATGACGATGAACCATAACATTGCCACTGTCAGATGAGCCGAAAACCCAGGAACATCACGGCGTGAGAGCCTGAAGCCAGGTCATGTGAAACAACTTGTGTTTCTTACTGACAATCTGTAGTCTTTCGGTAGCATTCACTCACCGCGTTATGTCCTCGAGGGCGTTGGGGAAGATTTCATTCATTTGTTCTTTTTTGTTTTCAATTTTCGTTAAAACTCATTCGTATTCCATATTTCATTCGATATCAATATTTCTGGTCACTATTCGGCACTATTTCGATTCAAGATACAGTTTCACTATTCCCACACCCCTAACGCGCTTCACAAATGAAGTACTTTTCTGTTCTTTCAAGTTCTTCAATGTCAGCTGATCACGAGACCACGCAAAGATGTATTAATCTCTTCACAAAGTCGATAGGCGCCCTGATCTTGGGGAATAAGTCCTGAGATTTTTCATACGCATCTCGAAAACGTTGGACACGCCTCAACACAGTCGTTTGCCTTACGGCAATCTTCCCTTGGTGTTTTGCCGGATACCATAAATTTCTAGAATGTTACCGTTGGAGTTCAGGGACACTTCATACTGATGTTTTGTTTTGCAGGTTCGTCGAGATTAATTTATATGATATTTATAAGTTGCCTGTAGATTGACTATTTGAATATATTCACCTGTCGTACAGCAGTAGAGATCATGTTTTATATCAACGGGGCTCCCTAAAGCGGAAAAGGGTAGCGCCGCTTCACAGCTTCTTAGTTCAATGCTTACACGCGGCGTGAAATTTTTTTATAGACCTTGTGTGTTTCAGTTACAATGTCCTCAACCAAAGTATGTGAAAACTAGAGTTGCCTAAGTGGACATTGGTACCATTACATACAACAAGTTTGTTTATATTGTAATATAACGACAAAAAGGGTCATTACATATCGTAGTCTTTGCAAATACAAACCACAAAAAAATCCAGCTCCAACTTACTGCACATAGAAAGTGCTGCCGCAAATGTGGGGACCAGGTAGATAAGACACTGCCATACCAATAAGCGCTGCAGGAGAAAAAAAAATGGGCGGGTTTTCGCAAAATGATCATTTACCTAGCAAATCAACCAAGCGTCACACAAACACATACTAATGTCTCTTAGCAGAAACAAACGCACGCTTATAAGTGGTCTATAGGGCTACATTAGCAGAAGGGAATTGCGTATGTCTACAGGACAGGCACACGGTGCATTCGGTTGACACTTTAAAACTACCGCAACTTCAGGGCTCCCTTTGAAGAGGTTCTGTTTTGTTTTGCTCAGCATGTTTTTTTTTGAAGTTATTTGTTTAGCATAGCGTTGTTTTTTATTATTCTTACGTATAACTCACTAACAGTTGAAATTCATTACGTTTGACAAAACGTTCAATAAACGTTGTGTCCAACAAGGAAACGAGCCCTCAAAAATACTTTTCTTAAATATTCCTTCAAGAACTAAATGTTGCCATGTCATGGAAACAAGTTGGTCTGCATTAGCGTGACCCTTTAGCTCCATGTAGTCCTTCATGTAGTCTATGTAGGAAACTTGGAGCCTTTAGCTCCATGTTTCTATCCTATTACATTTACTTCTCTTTCCTCTTTTTTTTTTTTTTGTTCATTTGCCCAACTCTGCTATAAGACTCTGGGTAGCCTCACAAAAATAGTTCAAACTAATTAGAAGTGGTTTTTTGACGACGTCGTGCGCCTATACTGACCGTGGTAGCTAGTTTGTCTTCTGGCGTATATTATAACTTTTCGTATTATCAATGAGAGAGTGGAACTTTATTATTGAAGGGAAAAGGGAAAGGGGGATCTTGGAGCTTCTATGGTTGGGTCCCTACGTCCAGGGCTCCACTGGCCTGGATTCGTAGGGACCCGGGAGAGTGCGCGCTGCACTCCCGGGTCCGAGCTGGCGAGTTGTGCCTCCCACTGCTCCATACTAGGCATTAAAGGTTTGCCGACAAAATTGGCTAAGTCGCTTGGCTTGTGATCGCACCCCCACGAGATGTGGTAGAGAGTCGGCCTACCGCCGCACCACGGACACACGGCCGGGTAAAGCGTTGGATGTATCGCGTGTAATTTCAATAGATGCGGAAATACGTCCGTCTGAATTTTTCGAAGGTCGGCGGCGTCTTCCCCATTAAGGGATTTGTGAGGCGTTCCACATTTTTGTCGCGTGAAGCGCTGGTGAGCCAGAATCTCCCTAGGTAGAATTGGTGCGGTCAACGAAAGAGAGGGATTCTGCGCTCGGTTACAAAATGCGCGAGCTAGAGCGTCCGCCCTTTCGTTGCCTTCGAGCCCTGCGTGTCCCGGGCACCAGATCAACCGATGGTGGCGAGCGAGTGTGGGTCCTAACAGCCTCTGTGCCATTGCCGGAAGGCGGCCTGTTAAAAGAGCCGACAGGCCTCCTGGGAGTCAGATAGAATAACTGATGGTTCTCCTTTACGCTCCTGAAAATTTACAGCTAAGGCTATGGCCATTGTCTCCGCCTTTGTGGCCGAGGTCGTGCGCACGGAGGCACTAGTCAGCAGTGTCATGTTGTTGTCCACGACAGTAATAGTGTGTCTCTGCCAATCGTAACTGGCCGCATCAACGTACGCGACGTTAGAAGCTGACCCGAACTGCTTTCGGAGCCAGTTTACTCTCGCATTACGTCGCTCAGCGTGAAATTCGTGATGCATATTTTTGGGCACCGGTGCGACCGAGATCTGTCTGCGGACCTCTTGAGCGACGTCGACCAGCTCCTCATCAATGTGCTGGGGGTGGGGCGCGATCCCTATCCTAGTGAGTATTGCCCTGCCTGCTGAAGTTGCACTTAGACGATTCCTCTGAGAGATGAGAACCGCCGCACTAAGTTCAGCATAAGAGTTATGTATACCGAGAGCTAGGAGCCGCTCGGTGGGTGTGCTGATGGGTAAACCGAGTGCTGCCTTAAAAGCGCTTCTAATGAGGGCATCCACCTGGCTCTCCTCGCTTCTGTCGAGCGAGTGGTACGGAAGGCCATACGTCAGTCTGCTCAGGACCAAGGCCTGGAGAAGCCGAAGGGTATCCTTGTCTTTCATGCCTTTTTTATGATAGGTGATACGACGGATCATTCTGGCAATCTGTTTAACCGTAGTCTTCAAGGTAGTTATCGTGTGACTGGCTTTGCCATTGCTTTGGACCCAGAAACCTAGTATGCGGGCCCGAGTAACCTCGGCTATGGCATGGCCGTCAACCTCTAAGTTTATGTCGCCGTTGCTCTTGTAATATTTACTGCGTTCGTATGAGCTCTGATTTTTTCAGGCGCGCAGCTGAGTCCACTATTTCTTGCGAACTCCGCCACGGCCGTCGCGGCAGCCTGTAGAGTTTGCTCTTTTAGCGCCAGCGATCCTTTCGTGGCCCAGAGAGTGATGTCATCCGCATACAATGTATATCCAAGGTGCGGGATTGCGTCGAGCTTGTGAGCAAGTCTGCGCATAGCGATGTTAAAGAGCAAGGGAGAGATCACTGCCCCTTGAGGTGTTCCCTTATTCGGCATCAAGAACGGCACCGACCTCGTGTCACCTATCCCGATGGTTGCCGTCCGCCCAGAGAGGAAGGATTTAATGTAGTTAAATGTCCGCTTTCCGCAGCCGATTGCGTTGAGCTCTGAGAGAATGGCCTCGTGCGAAACATTATCAAAGGCGCCTTTGAGGTCGAGGGCCAAGATCAAATGTTCGCCGCCTCGGGGTACGCAGCTCATAACCTCTTCCTTTAAAAGGAGAAAGGCATCCTGGGTTGACAGCCCGGAGCGAAAACCGATCATGGTGGCGGGAAAGAGGTTTTCTTTTTCTATGTAATTTTGAAGCCGTGTTTGTACCACTCGCTCGTAGAGCTTGCCCATAAACGACGTAAGTGAAATGGGACGCAGGGCTCCGACAGAAGGAGTTTTTCCTGGCTTCGGTATGGTTATTATTTTGGCTGCCTTCCACTCTGGAGGAACGTGACCTTGGGACCAGCACTGGTCGTTAAGAAATTGCGTTATCTGTTCAAGGATCTCGTTATTGAGGTTTCGAATCATAGCATTGGTTATTCCATCCGACCCCGGGGCAGAGTTCTTGTTTGCGGCCTGGGCCGCCGCGAAAACCTCTTCTTTTGTGATCTGGGCGTCCAATGTGGCGTTCTCGTTGCCTGTGTACTCTAATGTGCACGGCAGAACCGCATCCGTACCTATATACCTCTCTTTAAGCGCCTGGATCAACTCCGCGTCGGTGCCGGGGTGACCGTGCACTATTCTTTGAAGAGTGCGGTTCATGGAGGATTTGGACTTGTCCGGCTCAAGCATGGCCCTGAGTATCGCCCACGTTTGGCTCGTCCCCAGTGTACCGCGGAGAGAACCGCAAAACTGCACCCAGCCATCGGTGGCAAGTTTCGTTGCGTATTCATTCGCTTCCTCCGACAGGGCAGCGATTCGCCTGTAGAGGCAGCGGTTGAGGCGTTGCCTCTTCCACCTCTTGAGCAGGCGCCGCCTACTGTCCCACAGGTGCAGTAGGTGTCGATCTACCGCTGGCGCCTCCACCGTGCGCGCTATTTTCTTGGAGGTTGCATCGTGCGTTTCGCGAATGAACGCAACCCACCCACTGACATCACTGGGCATTTGCTCTGGCAGAGGGCGCTTTCGAAAGGTCACCCAGTCCGTCATCACAACGTCACCAGCGACACGACGAAGTTTTGGTGATGCAATGGAGGTGCTGAGAATATAATGGTCGCTTCCAAGATTTTCATCGAGGTTCGACCACGTGGCGTTTTTAATATTGAAAGTGAAGGTCAAATCAGGGTACGTGTCCCTGCTAATACTATTACCGAGCCTGGTGGGTGCAGTCGGCACAGTAATAAGGTTAAAACCTAATTTGGACGTGATGTGCTCGAGTGAAACGCCCTTAGGTGAATCGCGGACGTAGCCCCAAGCGGTGCTCGGAGCATTAAAGTCGCCCACCACCACTAGTTGATCTCTGGTACCAACCACTCGAGCGGCCTCGTTTAAGAGTGGAGTGAAGTCGTCATACCTGTTTTTCGGAGGACTGTATATGTTTAAGATTTTCGTTCTCATTCTCCCTCGTTTTTGTGGCAGGACATCGATTATTTGATGATTAATGTCGGTCTGATCGTAATGATCTATCGTGACTGTCATGGATTTGGTCACCAACGCTGCGACGCGAGGGTGTTTTGGATCATATAATGTGTAATATCCCTGCAATTTGACGGGACGGTTCCCAACTTCTTGCAGGCATATTACATCAGGTGGGATTAATGCCGAATGAATGTAATTCTGCAATGCCGCCGCTCGTTTGTGGAACGTGCGACTATTCCACTGCCATATTTCTAGATGGTCGGAATTTTGCGTTGAATTATTTTGCGCCATGGTGACTACCGTCTTTATTGGAGGTGTCCGTTTTCCCCGTGATGCGACGGTCCTTCGGTAGCGGACTGCTCGCGGGGGTAACGCTGACACGCTTCTTAATGGCACGCTGCACACCTGCAACTGACTCGTTAACGTATTGTCTTTGCTGTTGCATTTCTACTGCGAACTGCCTCTTGTACTCCGAAAACATTTGATGCATTTGCTGCAGAATCTTCTCTCCGAGTTCAGAAGCTACTTGCTGCTGTTGTGATTGCAGTTCTTGCACTAACTTTTGCAAGCACTGCAACTGTTCCCCCATATGTAACTGGCTAACGCGGGCCTCCTGGCTAAACGTCTGGGGGATGTCGACTGTAGCCGTATCTCTCTCCGGCGAGTGGGTTCCTGTTGCCTTGGACGTAGCTTGAGTGGTGTTAGTCTTCGCCTCTAAGGCGTTAAGCCTAGCCTCAAGCTTGGTTTCTAAAGAGGAGATGATTTTTTGGAACTCCCGGCGTTCCTCCTTAATCTGGCGTCAAAGGTTCTCGTTTTCTAAAGCAAGTTGCTTATGCTCGGCAACGATTTTTTTTTATACTCAGGATTATCTGTTAATGGAGCAGATGGAGACACAATCGTCGCCCAGCTCACCGTGTTGGTAGGCTGGCAGGCGGCTGCCTCCCCTTCCTCGGGTGGGGCCAGGATCTGTACCGGCGCTTTCTTGTGCAGCTGCTGCTGTTGATGCTGTTGTGGCTGCTGCTGCTGCTGTTGCTTCTGCTGTTGCTGCTGTTGCGGCTGTTTTTTTGAGCCGTTTCCCGACTGCAGATGGGGTTCGACCTTTTGAGGAAGCCCGCGACCTGGATCTTGATCGTGAACGTGATTCCGCGGACGAGTCCCGGTCAGAGCTGAACCATCGTGGATGAGGCCTCGGTTTTGGCTGATCCGCTCGCGACCTCCTTGGCGGAACATGCTTGAGTTTCTTCTTGCACATTTTGTCACCTGTGATGTGGTCCTCCCCACAGATTGCGCACTTAGGGGTGCACTCATGTCCTTTTGCGGGAAGTTTCAAACACAAACGTCTCGTCGGTTCTAGAGTGCATAGTAATTATATTTCTTAGGTGCAGCACGCTTATTTCATTAAATTTTTGTTATCATTGCCAAATCCATCGTTTACAGTAGTTAATGCATGACACCTCAGATATGAAGCACCTTGAACTGGCTAGAGCAACAAGTAGGGGTACCCATTCACACGTGCATCTACTCGCTTTGCACTGATTTCATAGACGTAAGAGCATTAGTGAGGTACGGTGGCTGTAGTTAGACGTAAGTATTCATATAACCGAATACCGGTAAAACCTCAGTAAGGTTGGCTGTGAACCAAAGTGAATGCCGGTTAACGTGATTACGAATAAAAGCCAGTCAAAAAAATCACAGCATATCCACGAAGTGAATGATGGTGAGTGGGCGAAGCTCGGAAGGATCATTCGGGTAACCGTGAATCCCCCCGTACATTGCCCACTCGATCATGCAAAGACGTGACAACACGTGTCACGTCTTTGCATGCTCCTGGGTGTTCGATCGTAAGCTGGGCACGAGCGTCGCCGACTTGTGTTCCGGGCGCTCCCAGCCTCATCGACAACGCCAGTTCACGTTCCACGACAGAGCAAGACGATGCCACCTACTCAGACGCCGAAGTCCACACCAGTGCTCGACGCAACGCCTCGCCTCCGCATGTATCGCCACAGAACGCTGCTGTGAGTTGTGAAAGCCACGTCGTGAGTACCGGAGCCACCGCATGCTCCGCGACGCGGTGCTCGACTCCGAGTACCACGTCAGCCCTACGATCCCAATTATAACAGCGCCATCTATCCTCTTTAATCGTCAACTATACGAAAACTACCAACGCCATGTAGTGATATTATTTCTAAGGACATATACACACAACGCCATCTAGTGAGCAATTCTTAAAACTAGAGCTGGCTACATACATACATACATACTACTACTACTACTACAGAGAAGGGAGCGACCCACACCCTAAGTAGCTTCGCCCCTAAAAAATATTAAATGAACGTTTCTGCAGATGCGAGTAAAACCAGGATGGTTGAAGTGTTGGTATTTACATCAGTGGTTGCCTCGCATAGGAAGTTCACATGCCTAAAATTATGAGTAAGTGCTGCTAAGTGTGAAATTAAACAATGATAAGAGGGAGTAAAAGTTGTCCAGGAGAACAAATGGGATTTTGAACATGAATGAATGTGATTAGTGTAGGCATTCGCATGTATACGTGAGAGGGTGCCGCTCAGAGAGAGCTTACATAACTAGTAGCACGACGCAGTGCTGACAAGTGTGTGTCTAAGTGATTATCAAAGTGAAAAAAATAAAAGAAGTGTACGCCTTCGTGTGTGACAGCCAGATAAACAAATCTACATAAATGTAGGGAATTCACAAACGTTGCGAGAGTAGCTAAAATAATACGCTGCCTACCCAAGGTTTCTATCGTACATTATTTTAAATGTAACAGGAGATGGCACTGTTGTCGACACGTTCAATTTGACAGATATAGCGAGTTATTGAATGCGTCTCTCTCAACTCTGCGGTTGATAATCACACAAGATTTTATTCCGAAGAAACTTCTATATACAGAAGTAAACTTATGAAGTGGTCCTGTCCGCGGCTGCTGTTTAAATAAGGGGATTATGTTAATGCTCCGTGCGCATACAAGATTTACCCTCACTCAAAAAAACTTTCATTTAGTTTTTCTAGAGATTAAAACCAGTTGCCTATACGAGAGCTCCGCATATCAAGAAAATTTGGGCAAGATAACGCAAGGAATGGTAACTCTCAACCACGGCTATCAACGATGTTTTATCATAGACAATAGATGTTTAGGAACAGTGCGAAATATAACATCATTGGGCGAAAAAACGTTATCCCCATATTCATTGCGCAGTTATTAATATACCAGGGTTTCTATTATTTCAGCAGCTCAGGGTACAAAGCGCTTTGAAAATTATTAGACACTTGCTAATCAAGCAGTTTCTAGCCCTTTCTATAGCCATAAAATTTCTGTGCGGAAGCTGTTCTGTTCCCTTCCCACACGCAGTAGTTTTCTTTAAACATTGATGTCAAATACAAGAACACTAATTCCTATGAATACTATTTCAATGATTGACTTAGTGATATTACTTGCACGTACATTCGGACGCATCCTCCTTCCGCCCATCACTGCACCGAAGAACAGTCTTGAGCGTTCACTTGCTTATTTGTAGCCGCCCCTTCATATGTATGCCTTACTTTATTTGCAGACATCATCCAAGGAAGTGGCGTTCGCATACAGTGAGAACTACACCTTTTAGGGCACCTTTCCAGAAGCTGGTATTTTCATAAAGCGAAAACTTTGGCTGCATTGCGTTTCTGGGTTCTGTATTTCGCCTATTCCTGCTTTAGCCTGCATAGAGTATTGCGCATTCAATGCACACACAAACACGTGTCTCTGTTTTCTGCTCTCGGCATTTGAGCTCACTGTTGTCCTTTATTTTTCATGAGAAACACTCAGAGATAACGAGCCCATAAGATGTGAAAATGCTAAAAGCTGTACAAACGAATGAAAGCGCTTTATTCTTCGAGAGCAGTCTTTTAATATCTGCCTACATCTGAAGTCTTCTCGTTTGTCCCAGAGCATCACATTCCCCGACACGTGTGCCGTGAATACGGTGCTTTCAGATATCAAATAGTCCAAACATGAACTTCGCTATTTTGTTCCCTTGCGCTTGAACAAGCTGTGCGACAAACGGTGTTGTTTACGCCTTAATGTGTTCACTCATCTTAAAGAAATTAATGGACGGTTTTTTTGCAATGGCTAAGTTGGGCTACCACAGTCTCGATATAACATCCGTATGATAAACTGGTTGTTTGTCTTAGTCTTGCTTCTATGACACCATAGATTAACACGTCCGCGCAGCTTGTTTAGACTCCATATTTTCTCGAATTCGGGGAAATGTGCAGAGCATACAAGTATTACACTCGGATAAGAAAGGACACACAAACGACATTGTTTTCAGAAAATCAAAACGCACTGTTATACTTGCGTACATATCACAAATAAGAGGGCTCAGCATAGACCAAACAAAAACTCATTTTGTTATGCGCAATACTTAAAGTCGACGTGCTTAAACACTTAAAGCCTACTCTAAGGGTAGATGGCGGCGGCATCTTCCAACTCGTAACTGTTGTTTTATTCAATGTACACGCATGTGTGGTCATTAATGCGTCCATGTTCACACATGCGCTATGTATACTTTGTCAGTATATAAACTGATTCAGTGGCACAATAAAATGAGTTGAAAGTTTCCGCTGGGTGTGCCGTCTTCTTTGCTGCACGTGTCTTTTTCGTTGCACAGTCGTACTGAAGTAAAGAGTCACCAACTTTCCCAAAATGCTGCTCTCATCATGGAGGCTCCCTACGAGGCTTGGGCTAAAGCGGCCACCTCTTAAAGCTTTGACAAAATTACACTTCTACAGAAAACTCTCTGAATAGCAATAGCGCAATGCCGGAATTGATCGGGGAGGCCACGCATTACTTTAATCTACCGCTTCCAGAAGGCGACACCACCTCTCGAACCAAGAGCCCTGTAAGAGGAAAGCGTGAAAGATAAAAGGCACGTTCGTGTAGCCCCTCATTGCATTTCGCTGTAGCGCAGGGGGTTAAGCGCCCGCGAGCCATCGTCTCGGACCGAGAGGTCGTGTGCTCGACTCCTATCTATGGAACTTTTGTCATTCGATCGCGTTCATTTTGCTGACGTAATTTCGTGACGGAAATGTGTCACGGAAGTCTTACTGGACCCCGGCATAAAAGACTTTCGTGTTAAAAGCTAACGCATGATCAAAGATGTTATAGCCATGAAATACAGACGCATATTTTTCTCACTACGCATACTTCACACGCGCGCTTAAACCACCACAAAATTATGTATCTATGTATATTACGTGGACTGTTTTCTCCTACTGCTGTTTATCTTTTTGCGGTTATAGAAGATGCTTTGGGCTATAAAGGCCTGCACTCTGAAAAAGTGTGCGGTCGACGTCATCTTCCTCCACTCAGGCAAGTACAGCAAAGCTCCTCGCTCTTCGATTCTAACGTAAATGTCCAAACAGTGTAACTAGCGCTCAATACAAAGCACACAATTTTCGGGAGAAAACCAATACTTTCGTCCAAGCATCACACAAATGTTCTCGTGCAAGCTCTCAGCTGTTCCGATGAACTTTAACGCGGCGCCTTTTCCTCAGAACAACAGTAATTGTTCTTACTTCTTTTCTGCTAAGAAGCTCTCCTCACATTCTAAATTTGGTCATAGCATAAACAAGCGGCCTACCACCTGCGCATTCTTTCTTCCTAGAAGGTCACTCAACTTATCATTCCTGTTCGTAAACTGACCGACGGCTTGGCACAAAAGAACGTTGGTGAGAAATCTACATGCATGCCAAATGTGCATAATAATGTCAGCAATGGCAGCTGCTACAGCGAAAATAGCAGCGCGTGCCACTAGTTTGCCTTGTTTACGTTAACATCTGCCATAAAATACCAACAAGGAAGAACGGGTTTACGCGTTTGCATATCTTCGCCCTTCGTGGAGGCGAAATTTCAGCCCGTGTTCTGTGCAGTTGAACCACACGTAAAGAACTCCTGGGGGTGAAAATTATCAACGCTCTCGACTAATGCCGTTCCTGAACATATCAGGCCGCATTGCAAAATATGAAATACGCTATGCAGCAACGTACTTTCTGCCACGCTACTAGAATTTTACTTCAATTTAGCTAGGGTTCTTTGCTGTATAAAAGCGGGAGTCAATTTTGATCACTAGTTTTTTTTTAACCATGTGAGATTTCCAACACGATAGTGTTTTATGCCGGGGTCCACCAAGACTCGTGACGTCTTGGTGGACCCCGGCAGATGCCACGTGACTTGCGAATCGACGTTATGCGGAGCATGCGGAGGGAAGGTGACTGTGTTGTATTTTTTATTGAGCGAAACGTTACGAAATGACGCTAAAGATATGTACAGATGTTGTACGCACAGACATGTGTTGAACAGTGGCATATGTTTTTTATAACCAGTTGTTGACAGTTGCGTAACAATGCCAACAGCAACATGGGTATTAGAAACACCATAAGTGGTAAGCTGATATGTAGCGCTTGTGCTCGCTGGGATGGTAGCACCGGAGACTCCTACATAAGTCAACTTCAGTGGATGGCGCTTAACTACCGTTGACGTTAACCCGACGTGACGACTGTATCATAGGAGTACATATGTATTGTTTATAAAATTGTATAGCCAGCACTGCAATCACAATTGACGTTTCCCGAACGTTAGGGCCTATTTGAAAAGCAGTTCCCAGACCTGCCGTTGCTCTGTGGTAGAATACTTGATTGCCACGCAGAATGCTGGGATTCGATTCCTGCTGGGACCCTGACATTTATTCTTTGCATTCGTCGGGTCAACGCTGCCGATGTCAGCGTTTTTTGACGCTCTCGCGTTAAAATTACCAATGTCTGTTCTCACCGTTCCTGGGTGGATATAAACTGTCAGTCAGCTGTGGCGCATACCCGCATACGTGTGGCACATACCCGCCCGTGGTATACGGGCATGTACCACAGGTCTCTGGCGGAAAGTGTTTGACGACGTACGCGACGGGATTGTCACATTATTCATGTCAGACCAGTGAGTCAGTCATATTCGTCCAACCATTTTACCCTCCCATACTAATTTTGGTTCACCCCAAGTTAAAGGGGTGATCGCGAGACCACCCAGACGTAGGCGGCTAGATAGATAGATAGATAGATAGATAGATAGATAGATAGATAGATAGATAGATAGATAGATAGATAGATAGATAGATAGATAGATAGATAGATAGATAGATAGATAGATAGATAGATAGATAGATAGATAGATAGATAGATAGATAGATAGAGAGAAGTACCTGGCAGTACGCAAATAAATGCTTCGTATTTAATAGTTCCGTCAACGGGAATGAAACCTATGACCTCTCGGCCCACGACAACAGATGCCGGGCACGCTATCCACTGCAACATGATCACACACTCTAGAGGCTTCAAAGACGCGCTATTTGTATCACACTTTGCTGTCACAGTGCTCTTGGTCATCGAGGTGGCAGTGAACTCTGGGAGCGGTAAAGTGAAGTAATGCGTCATGACCGTGGCCTCTACGATTAGCTCCTGCAATGCGTCTCTACTACGCGTCTGTCCTATTCGACGCCTTTTAAATAGAAGTGTCATTTTACATTGAAAGATGTATATAGCTAGGCGAAACGAAAAAGACCGTTTGCTACGAGCAACGATAATGGCCTCCATTGGCTGCACCATCACCTACGTCGTTCTCTACGTCGCACCCTAGCGCGCGCACCATTGGGAGCGCCGTTAGTGACACCATTCTCTGCGTCGTACCCAAGCACGCGTGTCATTGGCTGCGCCGTCAGGTGACGTCATTCAACCCTTCGTAGCCGTGCCGCCGAGCACGCGCGCAGCAGGTTCAACTTACAACTTCCACATTGGGAGGGCACGGATCGTACGAACGCCCGAACAGCAGAAAACTTTCCAAGAACAGCGCCGACACCTGATCCGTGAGAGAATTCATGTTCGCCGAGCCAATGCAGCAGTCGGGCCACAAGAACAGGCCCTGGTGGTGAAGCGCCAAGCAGGAACTGCGCACCGAGGATCCGGCAGCCTTCCGAGCAGAATGCAAGCGACAATGGCGAGCCGAGGAAGTGGCGTTGCAGGCAGAGCAGCGTCAAAGTGCCAATGGCGGGAACGCGTTCTCCGGGGCCGACGCCCGCTTTCGGCGGGAGTTTCTCGAGCTGCACTTTGGCTTCGGCTGCAATGACATTGGCTTCGTCTGCAACCGCCTGTGGCCGCACGTTTCAGCGTCGCTGGTTAACCATCCGTACGGAAGTGCTTGGGTGGTAATTGTTTGTCAACGCCTTAACACACCGCAAGGTGGCGACATTAGCCCAAGCCTCGGTTTCGCTCATAGCACCGATCCATATTAAAAAATATTTCGGTGATGCGCACCTGTCTCGCCTGGAATGAACACCGCGTTGCCCGCTTACGCTCGCCCTGAAAAAAGTTGTGGCCGGGCTAGTAGGGAGATACGACGCGCGTTGAGTTTCCCTGTAGTCTAGCCGCGGTGTTCTGCTTACTCTTTAACATGCCGCGGGATGGCGACCTTAACCCAAGGTTAGGCTTTCACCGTCAAGTACTACAGATGTCACAAAGGGTTGTTTAATCATTAATCCTCGACGATAGTGGTCGGGATCGAGATATACCACCAAGCGTCAACGTTGGTACATACACGTTAAACAGTGGCTATAGCTGTCAAACACTATCAGAGATTCTGCAAGCTCTCTTATATCAATGTGCAGTAAACATTCAACTCCTTCTGTAAGGACACGTTTTACTTTTCGTGTTGTACCGATTCCTATGACGGTGCAATCTACCATGTTTTTTTCCTTGTTTCTCATTCAATTACGTAAGGTGCCGCTGCCGCATATAGCTGCGCATTGCAAGCTTTGTAAGTGCCTGCCAAACATTTCACAAGACGGCAGTTCTATATAGGCCCAAAGACGACACGCCACGAAAAATAATGGAGGCCTTCCTCATTGTGAACACTGGTGATGGCTGCCTCAACTGTCCTTCATTTGGATATAGAGAAGCAAAATCATATTCTTGGAACGCGGGGTAGTTAAAAGCCTTGGTTGTTCCGCCTTTGTAGGCATTTTAGGGGCGAAGCACCTTAGGGGCGAGGCTTGTCCATTCGTTTGGTGTACTCGTTTGGCGTACTATCAATACTCTTCTTGATAGGCTATTTTCGTCACACAGCACAGCAAAATGGCACAGCACAATGGCACAGCAAAATGCACGCCGCCTTGAAAATACGGGAGAGGGCCCCTAAAACAGGTTTTACAGTAGATTTCAACGTCGACATAGGCTAAATTATAAGGCAGGCGATCGCTGTTTCGCGGTTCCCTGCGAAAATAACCTATCGAGGAGAAGTATTGCTGAGTCGACCTCTACTAAAATGTGCCTAGACGTTGAGGCTTCTCAAGGAAACCTGTAACGCAAAGGCGCACGTCGAGCACTATATGTCTCAACAAATTACCCATATTAAAGTGGTATCTTCCCACCGGTAAGATGGCGGGTTCTTGGATTCACTTTCGAGGCATATCCTCCACTCCAGCAACTTTATAAATACTCCTTTAATTCCCTAAAACGACTGGAAAGGCGAAATAAATTTACATTTCTATATACACTTTATGTCACTCAGTTTTCATTATATGGACACCGAATGATCCCCGGGTTCTTCGGTCACACGTTATGATTACACTTCGTCGAGAGGCGTGAATCTTTTTTATTATATGTCATGGATTATGTACTACCTTCGTACACTGTCGCGAGAAATGTTAATTTTTTTGGTCAACCATTTTCTTTATTCTTTCTGCTTTTTGCAAGTTGGCAATATAGCTATGCTTCGGCGACTGCGCAGCTGAGTTGAGTTCGCCTTCCTTTTAAGATTTATTCTAATAAACGTTCCAGATGTGAGTAAGACCTCGGTGTGTCCGCCTAACTGCGTCTTTTTTGTTTGCGCTGCTCGAATCTCAAACGTCTTGTCTTATCCTCACCGTACTTTACGCGAGTGGACTAGTGCCATTTATACACGTGGCTATTCGAAGTTGCATCTCACATGTGGTCATTCGTCAGAATTGCTCAGGTGGTAGTTTCATGTATTAGATGTGAAGCATCTTATGGCGAAGCTTAATCCGGTGGTGGTGGTGTGCCGCGTGCCCACCCTTACTGCGCATGCGCAAACCCTTTAAACAAAAAATAAAAATAAAAAACCTCCTCTCCCCCTCTCTCTCCTCTCCTAAGCATCCCTCCCCGCGGCAACCACACCCTCATTGCGCATGCGCCTCCCCCTCCTCCCTCTCCTCTAGGCATCCCTGCCCGCGGCGTCTACACTCCCACTGCGCATGCGCGTCCCCCCTCTCTCTCCTCTCCTACGCTCCCCCCTCTCACCTCGCGACGCCGACGCAGGCAGCGTCTGCTAGCGAGTTTCTTGGTTCAAAAAACCGACTGCTCGCGCTGCACAACCGTTCACTGGCCACCCCGTATATATGGCAATGGATCTTGACCTCCAAGGTGGTGCCGGTGGGAGATTTCTCCTGTGCGTTGTTGAACAATAAAAATTCGCAGCGTACGCGTTAACTAAAAGCGGAGTGCGGGTCTCTGTGTCCAGTCGGAGCCTTCTGTCTCTCATTGCCCATTAGCAGCGATTGGCATGTTCCAGTAGGAAACACTGCTCCATCACTGCCTGCTTTGCGCCTCCCTAGTTTTCTCTCCTGCGCAACGCTGCGATGAGCGCCAGCGTCAACGCCACCGCTAGTGTAAGCGTTAGCGCCCGCTGCTTCACATCTACACATGGTTCCCTTTAGCGGGAGATGGTGTAATTTTTATAGGCTCATGCCCACTGGTACTCGATGTGATCGGCACAAATGGACTTTATTTTAGGCTACATAATGTCCAGCTTGAGGCACCACCAGACAGAGAGACATACAGATGAACTTTATTTGCGTTCTGGGAGGAGGATTCCTAAGAACCCACCCAGGGCATCATCCGCTACGGGGTCGGGAACAAAAGGTTCCCGATCGCTTCGCAGGCTGCCTGCACAGGCCGAAGTTGCCCCGCAATCTCTGGACTTGCGATGCACTTCAAGAAGTTCGTATCGGTGACGTGATGCTTCCTTGTTGAAAGGTGCAAAGGGGCGCAGCGCCACATCAAATGGGGAAAGGGGGCAAGTTGATCGCATGCCAGAGCAGTTCGGGGAAATTTCGGTATACAGGGCCATAGTGGTCGGCAGCAGGAAGGATCAGGTCTGGAGGAGTCGGAGGGCGCTACTCTGCTGCCTCCTAGTTAGCTCTCTGTGCGGATCTGGAAAGGATTCCTGCCTAGTTTGTAGTGGCAAGTCATCTCGCGAAAGGGGATGAACGCGTCCCCGTCGACGCTTTCGCCACTCCCCTACCCCCGCACTTTGCGGGGGGGTCTTGTTTTCCCGGGGCGGAGAATGAGTCCTCGCGCCCGAGCTTGAGCCATTTCATTGCGTTGGCGATAACGTCAACGGAGGCGCCCATGTGGGCGGGAAATCACGTAAGCTCATGAGGGAATATCGTGCTGTTTGTAAGAATGCTGTCAGCAGCCAAACATATTTGACTGGCGTCAAACGACCTGACGGCCGTCATGGAATCGTAAAAGATGAGGAATGGATCTCTAGTCGTTAGCGCCATGGAGATGACAACCTGTTAGGCCACCCCGACAGACTTAGACCTCACCGAGGCGGCACTATGGGTGCGGCCGCGCATGTCTACCACGGCGGCCAACGAAGCCATTCCATCGCGAACAAGGTGCGTCTACGAAGAGCGCGTTTTCTTTTCTGCTGTTTAACTGAGAGAGGAAGCTTAGGCTTTAGCTCGCATTCGCCTTCTTCCCAAATTATGTACCGGATTTAGCCATGCAATATACTATCCATGCTACAGGTTTGCGTTATGTCAGTTACGACAAACCTGTATCGGCACGTGTGGTCTAAAATTACCAATGAGATTCCCCGCATTCACACATCTATATTCTGAGCACTCTGCTCATATACACCTAACAAACACTATTTAAAGCTTAAACAGATAGTACTGCCACGCCCACTCCTTTCTTTCTATTTCCGTGTGTTACCGTCCCACTGCAATGTAACTGCTGCCTTGCGCACAGCGCGCCCGAATGACTTGGAAACTATCTAGAAAATGTTAGAACCTTCCGATCAGATTACGTGCCCAACGCGAACAGCGCAGTTAGTTCTGGAACTTACGCGGCCGCTAGCGATAACGCTGGAATCTTCGGTGATGCATGTATAAAAGCCGACGCGCTTCACCGCTTGTCAGATTATCGACGGCCGACGATCTGTTTGGCCGCTATTATCGTACAGTCTGTATTGCTGTTGTTTAAGTTTATTTCTCGGCTAAAAAACCGGTCAAATAAAGAGTTCATCTCTGGGCACGCCGGCTGCTGCCTTCGTCTACGTCACGACCACGTGACAGTATTAACCATCAGGTGTAAACGAAAAATCTTCTTTTGATAAGATTGCTCATACATACTCGTCTCTCTGTTTTATTGCCTTCAGAGTGTCGTTGAAAAACTATGGGCATTTATAAGTCACGGTAAAGCGACAATGGCTCATTCTGCCGCAAAACCAAACACACGATGATTCCATCACAAGGAGGGATACTGTTAGCTCAAGCTTCAGTGCCTGGTGAACCTTTATTTTATGTTGCGCTATACGTACTGCAGTACACGCACTTCTATTCAGTAACCAAGGAATCGCCTCATGTTGGCAATTTGATTGTGGAATTACGCAAATTATAGTAAACGAGGCCGTTTGTTTCCTGTGGTCCTCCCTGTGGTTACTGCGAAGTTGTAGCTAGTGCGCTGTCGTTCCTGCGCTCCTCGGCTTCGCACAGAACCCCTAGAACGAGCTGTCATTTTATTGATTTATTGGCGTACTCTAAGCCCTCTTGCAAGGGTACCCGCCTAACAATGCAAGCTGAATCCACAACCACTGCTGTCGCACTGCACTCTGAGAGTATGAAATTTCAACGTAGCATAGTTGGGCACGGTATTGCCTTTTATTGGAATTCGTCCTTTCTTTTTCCATGAACATTTCTTTACTATACGTTAAATGTCAGTAATGAGTGAGCGAATCAAATCTACTTAAAGATTGGTCCGGCAGTTTCCTGAGATTGGTCCGGCAGGTGGAGGGAATGCGGAATTGGCCATAGTCGCGTCCCACCCTCCATCAATGATGATGACGGTGCCTCAGGTGGCGGCTCGAAATGTGAGTAACATACATGCATACAAAGAACTTCATTCGAGTCCTGAGGGGACAAGACAAAAGAGGCCAAGAGACCTCCCCGAGTGAGCCAAAAATTATTTCGGCTCAACGGCGGACGCCCATAAGCAAATAAATGACATTATGCTTGGATGCGTAGTTTAGAAAGACTCTTAATGAAAAATATTTAGCCTTTAGCAATACGCAAACAGCCCAAGTTAACATTCCGATAGTGTGGCGTCATGCGTAGGGCCGCAGGAAAGCTCGTGACCCAATGTGACTAGTGCTGTTCGCTAAATATGCATCTCTACAGGACGAGCGCATTATTTGTCCGTAAATTTTCGTTGGACGCTGACCACATCGTGAGCGAATGAAGAATAGCGCACCTGCGTGGGTCGCACTTAATAAAGGCATGGAACGTCAAATTATACAGGGCCCTTGATTTCTTCGTGCCAACATTCTGAATAATGACGTGTGGGAAAGTCATTTCCCTACCATTTCGCGGCTTCTTCCTCTATACGACTATGTGCGAAGCCATTTATAAACGGCATCATCGTCAGGGCCGCAGCTTCAGGCTCAGGGACCGTTCCGCCGTTCAGCAAAAGTAAGTTGACTTTCGTCCTTTTCTACAGGAGGTACGAATTCACGGCATTGGAAAGAAACAGATCTCGGGACATTGAGCCAAGCCCTAATATTTTTTTCGGTATTCCCTACATCCGGCTCAATTTCTTGTACAAAGTTCTCACAATGCACCCGATTCACAGAGTTCACTTAACGCGCAAAATTATCAAGCACAATACATGCTTAAGTTTGGTGATACGCGTCTTAGCGCACCCTCTATTGTGCTGTCGAATCAGAATTTCATTGGCTTGCCAGACTGGGGTAAATCTGATAGTATGTTTGATAGGTGCATCATAATCTGCCATCTATTCGTGCACGTGTTTTTTTTTTTCTGTTCAGTTCCCTGTCCACATCCGTGTATAGGCCTATATGGACTTTTTCACTGAAATAAAGCTAGTTTAAAGTCTGTACTTCTTGCCTCTCCTCATCCAGTTCATTCTCCTTATTGTCTATGCACTGTTAATACATTCTTTATGTATGCGCTTGAAACTATCGTGAAACCATAAAAAGAACAATGCACTTCTTGAAAAAAACGACATCATAGGATATAATGCGCATTTTAGACATCTTTGTCCATTTTCAGATCTGCACTGGCCATGCATCTCGCAACGAAGGCATGTCTTTTGATGCTATTCTCCGCAGTTCTGACCAGTGGTGAGTTCCTTTTTTTCTGTGCCAGAAGTGTAAAGGCATTCAGCACCAAGATCAACAACAGCTTCTCAACTACACCAAATCCTGTCACAGGGAAATATGTACTCTACGTCCGTTTCGCTCCACTAAAGCTCCAATCTGTAATTTGCACAGTCCTGCGCAAGGTGGTTCTGCATTATGCCAGTAATTTCTTTCACAGCGAAAGTTGCTGTGAGATTCCCAACAGGGGCCGATTCCGGCGCCGTAGTTGTCCACCGCCGCCGCCGTCGGTGTCCGTAACCATTATAGCGCTAAATAAAAAACTAAATCAATAAAATATACCGAGGACAGATTGGAAATCAAACCCGGACCCTCTGCGTGGCAGTCCAGTACTTTACCACAGAGCATCCGGGCCCTCTGCGTGGCAGTCCAGTACTTTACCACAGAGCTACGCTTTTTTTTTCATCACGGGTTCTTAACACGTCACATGCATCAATAGCGGACAATTCCTATAATAATAGACACAACTGCAGCAATGTCAAGACAGTAAACCAACATATGAGGAATTACACTATTAAAATTCCTTTAGGTAAGCCAGGGGCTCAACCTGGGAAAGCCAGTCAGGTACAAAGTCTTTTTACAGCGAAAGCTGTATATGGCTAGGAGAAACGAAAAACCGCTCGGCATCTGTGTCACGAGCGGTCTCCATTGGCTGTGCTATCAGTTACGTCGTTCTGAGCGTCGTACCCAAGCTCGCGCGCCATTGGCGCGCGAGCTTGGGTACGACGCTTGCAAGGTCAAACGCTTGCAGCCACGGCGCGCCCTCTGCCGCGCCGAAGAAACGGCGTTGCGAACGGGAACATCGTCGACGTCATTCCGGGAGCGCGTTCGCCGGGGCGAACGCCCGCTTTGGGCGAGAGTTTCTCCAGCGGCACTTTGGCTTCGGCTGCGACCTCTGTGACCGCCTGTGGTTCGACCACAACCTGGCAACGATAATTGTGGAAGGCTTCAGTGCAGCGTCGGGTTGAACCCACTCCTAAACACTGGGGCCGCACATTTCAGCTTCGCTGGTTAACCATTTGTACGGAGTGCTTGGGCGGTGATTTTTGTTTCAGTACATCAATGTACTGAACCATGCTCTCGCGAAAAAGCACAGGTGTAGGTCGCCTGTCAGGGTCCCCAGTGAAAACCAGCCATTCTAACCTGCCATAGGACAATGTAGGCCAAGAAGCATTATCAGATCAGACGGCAGCCCATCCTCATTATCTGTTCGTAAAAACCTGATGCCAAGTGAGCGTTTAAGGGAAGTTCTTTTTTAAGTTTTTTTGTAAAACGTCCCAGAAATAGACCCCTTCCCAACAATGTAAAAATACATCATCTATCGTCTCTGGCTTTCTGCAGATAAAACAATGTGAACCCCAGTGCATATAAAATCCTCGATCTTCTAAAAAAAAGTCCTGTAATTTCTATAATATTAGGCGAGCGCCTCCAAGAAGCGGCATTAATTTCCGGATATGACCTGTTAAAAATATTTCTTATTTATTACCGCTACGCACCCTCTAGGCTACTCGCGAACCACTTTCCGTAGTGGCGTCCGTGCACTGCCACGACCACCTCGACCACATTACTATCGTGCACAGCGGGGGGCATTTTAGGGGCGAAGCTCCTTAGGGTGTGGGTCTGTCCCTGCTCTGTAGTAGTAGTAGTAGTAGTAGTAGTAGTAGTAGTAGTAGTAGTAGTAGTAGTAGTAGTAGTAGTAGTTGTTGTTGTTGTTGTTGTAGTAGGTAGGTAGCCACGTATAGTGGAATGTACCCACTCCACGTGATAAAGATGACGATGACGCAGTATAGTGGAATGTACCCACTACACATGATAACGATGACGATGACGCTGATGACCATGAAGTATAAGAGCGTTCCAGACCACACATTCTCTTTCTGCCATGGATGAAAACGATCGAGCTTCGCCCACTCAGCATCGTTCACTTCGTGGATATGGCGTGATTTTTTGTGTGTCAGCGCCACATGATAATTGTCAAAAAAATTGTTTTGTGGGCATGTTGCATGTGGGCATGGCACTTGCCCTCGCCCCTTATTGGAACTTAATTCAGTCATACGTCGAAGTTACACGGGAAAAGATTGCCGCTCGCGTACGAGTGTTCAAGATTTGCGCGACTGCACTTGTCTTTTTAAAGGCCTTTGAGAAAACCACTGGTGAAGGGAAATTGTAGGTATTGCGAGGTTCACACGAAGCTGCTTTGCTTTGCGAACGGCTCCACGCTCTGCCTGTAATGCGCTTTTTGCAGACTAATAAACATTTTAGCCTGCTACAATAATGGATTTTCGTTTATTTCTACAGCACTGAGAAACGAGGAAAACGAAAAGCGGCTGTCATGAAAGTACCACGGTAAGTTAGATTCTATAAAGGTGATAAGCTTCCATGGTTTTGAAGGTATGCACAGCCTTCGTATATTTCTAAACGTCATACGCCTCCGTAAATTACTTAGGCGCCGTATCCATTATATTATCGGATTGGTATTGTGATTTTCCTGGCAATCAATAAAGTGCGAATGTTCATTTTGTTTCCTTTTCTTTAAGTTCATATGTTCAGTTGTGTGTAACACTCGTTCTTTGGGAGTGTAAATTGAGCATGAAATTTTTACGCGCACATATTTCACTCGTGTGCGACACAAATGCGATGTGGGCGAACTTGTCTCGCACCAAATGCGGCAGCCAAACTTTAGTGGCCGCCGCGCATGTGTGAAGCTACTGACCCAAAAGTCGCGGCTTCGATGCAGGCACGGCGGCCACATTTTGAATGAAGGCGAAATGCTAGTGTCCCGTGCACTTATATATAGGTGCAGGCAAAATAAACCCTCCCGGATGGTCTGATTTCCCGAAGCCTTCAACTACAAAGTACCTCGTAATCAAATCGCGGTTTGGGTGCGTAACATTCTAGACATTGTTAATGTGAACTCCATGTTCATGTTCCTAACAAGTGTCTGCCCTTAAGCCTCCGCAGTGACACGCACGTAAGCTAAAAAATATTTTAACAGTCACGCAGTAATAGTTTTCACGGGAAAAAAAAGAATTTTACCGTGAACAGAGGTCGCTTCAAAGGCAAGAAAGCCAGGGGAAGACTGATACGTTTGATAGACTCGGTGCGATTCGTCTGGCAGCTGAGCTAACATGCTCTTCTACATGAACATTCGGAAGTTAAATACAGCATTCACACTAGAGGTGTGCACGGGCTCCGGGTAGCCCGAAAGCCCGAGCCCGGCCCGGCCCGCGGGCCGGGTTCGGGTAAACCGGACGTCTTCTCACCTCGGGCCCGGGCCGGGCTCGGGAAATGTTTTTTTTTTAATCGGGTATGCCGGGCCAGATGCAAAGCCCGAATCAAACTTACGACGTATTATTTCTTCGCTTTTGAAAGAGAGTGTACAAAATTGTGAAAGTAGCCTGCTTTCAGAAAAGCAATGCATAGAATTATTTAATGAGTAGAGCAACAGTAGCAATAATTTACCGTTCACACAAGAGGAGCTTTTTCATTATCTATCGATGGAATCATCCTCCTGTACTGCATCTGAGGTAATAAACTCCAGGAATAACAAGCAGCCTAAATATTCCAAGCTTGCTAGCTTGCGAAAAAAAGATATTGGCAATTCCTGCTACCAGAGTGAGGAGCGAACGGTAGTTTAGTCTGGCTGGATATGTGATGCAGGATCGCCGCATTTCACTAAGCCCGAATCGTTGGATAGCTTGTAATATATACACAACTTCTAATTTGTGTGTATAGCGACTGTCATGTGTCGATTGCTTAGGTTTTGCTCTGATATGTTGAATAATATGCCACATTATCAGAAATAGATATCTTGTATTCCCAGCGAAACTTCATAAGTTCGGGCCGGACCGGGCCGGGTCCGAACTTTTGTTTCTGTACGCCGGGCCGGGCCGGGCGGGCTCGCAGCCCTTTAGCGTCGGGCTCGGGCGGGCCTTCGACGCTGTCAGCTGGCCCGGGCCGGGCTCGGGCTCGAAAATGTGGCCCGTGCACAGCTGTAATTCACACTACGCACCAGAGATACATGATGTACTAAAGAAACAGAGCAGACGGCAACATCAAGCGCACCACGGGCAGCCGTACGCATGAGGTCATTTCCTAGATTCCTAAGGAAGCACTAACACTGTTGCGCGAGGCAAGCACGCGTTTTTTATTGTGACATTCATGCGTGCTCCCCTTGGCTTGAGAATCCTTCGTTATTAACGCAATAGCGTTAAAGAGCTCGTTTCGCAGAAATTCCGGCGTCGGCGTCGGTGTCGGTGTCGGCGTCGATTGTTGTGAGCAAAAAATCATCATCTCGTCCGTGACCGAAAAATCGAGAAACATGCAAATAAAATAAATAATTAAAATTTTAGGGTTCCGAGTGTGGATCGAACCCAATCCGATAACTTTAAATGATTCGCAAACGCAAGCGTCCTTTATATAGGCGTCGCAATATAACATGTAATATCCCAGTAATATTGCGTGGTACAAGCGTACATTGCCATCGGGCGTCAGAACATGTGACTATCATAACGATTTGCGTAGTTTAAAGCCCGCCACTCATTACAAAAGACACACACTTTACTGCGCGTATTCCCTTAACACCACGTAGTGGGTGCATAACAAGTATGCACGAAGTGGTTGAAGTACGCACTCGGGACATGATATCGCTATCGCGTTCAACTCTTAAAGGCGAAGCTTCAGGGTCCCCCAATTTTTTTGTTAAATAAATGTAAATATCAAGAGTGAAATTCGTGCGTGTGAGGGCATGTATGACGAAGCATAGGAACAAATAGCAATGTTTCTCTCTTTCGCCTTAGGTCTTTGCAGGCTGTTTTCCTTTGAAGTATTTACCGACTAGGCCTAGCGCTCACTGTGTTGAGATGAAATTTTCTATTTTTTGGCTTTCAAAGAGAGTGCTTTAAGAATTTCCATCTCTACGAACATTACGCCGATAGAGAACAAAAAAAAGTTAGTCATCGTCCACATCTTTTTTCCAGAGGCCGACCGAGGTGCAGTCCAATGAACTTGGGTGCAATGGTCGAGAGCACCGAGAGCAGGGCCGCTTTCGGTATGACAGATACGGCTCCATGGAATCAAGGAGGCCCGCTTTCGGAAACAGCGGTAACTGTATAAACCACCACATGGTCCGCCCTTCAATTCAATTCGGTGGTTTGGGTTGCGTTAAGGTAGCAGACGGTTCTTGCGCCACGTCATCATGTTTATTTCAACACTTTAAAACCATCCGGCAAGGTATCCTAATATGTGGTGCTCGACTGCTGACCAGAACGTCGCAGATTTGAATCCGTGACGCGGTGGCCGCACCTGGATGTAGGCGAAATGCTTGAGGCCCGTGTGCTTAGAGTTAGGCGCACGTTAAAGAATCCCAGGAGGTCGAAATCTCCGGAGTGTTCCACTGAGGCGGTCCTCATAACCATATGGTGGTTTTGAGACCTAAAACCCCGACAGTTATCAACACTTAAAACCCTTTTCCTGAATTTACTTTGACAAGACGGTGTCTTGTCAGAAAAGTATGCGCAAGAACAGCGCATTATACATACAACATTGACACTGCATGTTCGAAAGACCATACGTACGTTTGCAGACTTGTCCCTATTGCATATTCCTCGCTACCCTAAGGGGTACACATCGGAAATTACAGTACCTGCCACAATACTACTATTTAGAACTTAATTAGGAAGCCAATTAGTTAAAGAGAACGAAGAAGACATATACAAGGTATACACAAGACTAACGCTGGCTCGCATTCCCTCGCTTTTAAGTTAATTTAAAATGTCTTGTAATCTGTCAATAGAGCATCCTTCATTTACCACGCAAGAAATGTCTTCCCTCATTCGAAATGTATTCAAGGCTTACAATTCTGCTATGTGCCTCAAGAATATTTTATTGTGTCTTCAAAACAAACCACCGAGTACTTTACGATTGTCAAAATCTTTGGAAAGAGAACTGAAACCTTACAGTCTTGAATTTTATTCCAATTATAGGCGGCGACGACACCGAGGAAGACCGGGCATTTGAACGACCTGGCTTCCCTGGCCAAGTATGCAAGGTCGAAACTCCCGTTCGCCAATCAAAGATCCAGAGCTACGGGTCAAACAAGCCGTTCGTGCAATAAGCTGTGAATAGCTATTGGACTTAATTGAACAATAAAGCTTCCTGAGTTTCAAGACTGAATGCGTCATTCAACGATAAATTTTCAGTTTCAAACATGCATGCGTTATTGAACTCTCGCTGGGAATGTCGAGCCGACCACTCTCGAATCCGCATTTCTCTGGCAAAATTTCTGCTGTGCGCCTTAACCTAAATACTATGCAAAGGAAGCAGCAACAGCGCACGTAGTTACACAAGCAAACATGGTTGATCCCTCCGTCATACCAATCGGTATAACACGCAAGTAAAATGTGTCGCTACAGCAGTACTTGAACGTTTCCTGTCCGGGGATATAAGGGAGCTTGCACAATTTCCATTGGTGTTTGGGAGCTATAGCACCGTTTAACGTGGATGCACCCACGTTGACGCTTGGTGGTACATCTTTATCCCGACGACTAACGTCCATGAGCAATGATTAATTAAACCCTTGTGGCAGCTGTAGTAGTTCACGGTGACAGCGCGCAATCAGAAAAAGGCGGTGTCACATCCAGACGAGCGTCGCTGATTGAACGCAGAACTTGGGCTGAGGTCGCCATCCCGCGCCATGTTAAAGACTTATTGAACACCACGGCCGCACTGTGGCCAAACGCAACGCGCGTCATGTCTGCCCAATTTTTCTCGGGGCGAGCGTAAGCGGGCAACGCGGTGTTACAGCCAGGTGAGGCAGGCGCGCTTCGCAGAGCTATTTTTGATATCGAGTGGTGCCATAAGCAAGGCCGACGCTTGGGCTAAGGTCGCCACATCGTGGTAGGTTCAGGTGTTAACAAAATTGCTCTACTATTATTGGAAACGCGCCGAATGGGACGAACCCGTACCAACGACGCATTGCGCGATCTAACCGCGGAGGCCACGGTCATGGTGCATTACTTCACTTTACCGCTCCCAGCGGGCGACACCACCCCGCCGACCAAGAGCAGTTTGAGAGGAGAGTGTGAGATATAAAAGGCGCGTTTGTAAAGCCTCCAAAGAGCGTGTGGCCGTGGCGCAGTCAATAAAGAAAAATAAAACGACGGCGGCGCAATGGATAGCGTGGCCGGCTTCTGTTCTCGCGGACCGAGAGGTCGTCGGAACTTTTTGCTGTGCCATCTGGTGCTGTACATTTTTTCAACTTCATTTCCGCGACGGAAATACGTCACTGAAGTTTTGGTGCGCCCCGGCACCAAACACCTTTCGCATTTAAAAAAACGGCTTGTGCTAAGACTGTTCTTAAGAGAACCTTTCAACAAATCATTATGATTGACATGTCATTAGGAAAGTCAGCTGGACAGTGGCACTCAGCACTTAGAGCGAAAACCTTTGCGACTTCGACTTCAGGTTTCCTCAAAAAACATGAAAATCTGAGGACGCTTCTACAAAGAAAGCCGTGACTTCATACCAACGTTTAGCAAATACTTGAGTATGAAATTGGAATATGAAGGCGTATTGCGCGAGGTCGCCTTAAACTTATCGATCGATCAAGTTCGAGCGGCAGAGTGGTCGAAGGTTCAATTCCGTTAAACGCAGTATCAATTGCGACGAGATCGAAATGCAAAAACTTATGCCCACTGTGCCTATGAGGTAAGTGGCGGCCGTGAAAGGTGGAATAGCACGCTTCCAAATTTACACGCACGTCTGCCCCATTCCCTCCCTTGGCCATTCAACGAAACCGGGTTCAATATAATTCTCTTTCTCTAAGCGCAAAGCCCCGTGATGTGGTTCCTACAAGCGCACGAATTAGAGCTGTAGCTGGCAATGACGTGTGGTATTGATATCAGAGAACATTGTTCTTCAGTGTGGATATACTACAAGTAGTTCCGTCACATTTTTTGCAACAGAAGTTTTGCACGGTCGTCAGCAGAACTAATGCATCCGTCTATGTTTAATCAGAGTGGTTGAGCTCGCACTACACGAGTTCTGCACTTTTTGTTTTGTAATTGCATCGTACTACTGTCGGAATTGCAGTTACTAATGCACTGTTGTTCCCTCGTTTTGGTAGTTGGCAATAGTATGGTATAATGGTTATACGTCGCTTGAAGCAGTTCATCCAGATTCTTGGATATATTTTTTTTCGTTTGAACAGCTTGATCCTTCAGTCTATCGAGAATATAATAAGCAAATGTTCGTGTGTACGCAATGTGTTCATTCTTAATACCGTTATTTGCTTCTGATGTTATTGTTATTCATATTTCTTTGGTGTACCTTAAACTTATCTTATTCAGTTGTGGCTTTTTCTTTCGTTTTTTTCTTTCGTTTGTTTCTGATTGCTGTTCATGTATGTACACGCAAGTATTGCCCTCCTGCTTGGACCGAATTAGTGTCTGCAGTATTGTATAAATGAAAAAAGAAAATAAATAAACTCTGCGTTGCTGTAACTAAGATACTTCAAAATCAGATGCACAACAGTCTAAGTTATCAATGAAAACGACAAAGAGTTCGAACATAACCATAGATAATAAATTGTTCGCGACTCTCCATGAATATCCGTATTTGTACACAATTGTTTTATTTTTTACATCAAGCTGAACGAGAAGGAAACGTTGCTGCATTCGACGATAGATATCTTGTACCAATTATAGCAGAGAATCGTTCAACTAAAGGATGTTTACATTACTACGAAAGATGTTTCACATTTCGCGCTCTCGGTAAAATGAGAGACGGGCCACCAAACACGACTTGCGCAGATAATTGTCGAGTCTATCGCTGCAGTGCAACCTGGGACGACACGTCGTCCTGCACAGCCTGGTAGCGCTCGAACAGTCTTGTCCTGAGGCTGCGCGCGCTGCCGCTGATGCTCTGCAGAATGGATGAACTCCGTACAACCGTCGCTGACGTCACCCTCTCCGCGAGATGTCCCGAAGAGCTCTGGCGAATCCGGACAACGGTGGGTCGTACAGCAGTACGCGGACGTCGGTCGAGCTCGACTGACTGTGCCGAACCTGTTTCTTTTCTTTCTTCGTTCCCTTGTTCGTTTCCATCTTGTTTTTGTTTTTGATGTCGCCGAATACCATTTTTATGTCGAGCGACTTCTCCGACGGTGACGCCCGTACGTCCTTTTTTTGCTTCCCGGAGCTCCCTTTCGCTTCTTTCTTCTTGCCACTACTGTCGTTCGTTTTCGCTACCGTTTTGCCTTTCGTTACCTTGTCTTTCTGCTTCGTCTTCAATCTTCCAGTTTTAATGTCCTTGACTTTGATGACTCTGCGATCCTCCTTGGCGTCCCTTCCTTTCGGCGTGCTCTGGTCTGTAGTGTTCATGCTACTACTTCCTCGCCTTCGAGTTTTCTTCTTTTTTCTCTTTAGAGCTGAAATTTAAACACGCCACAGCATTAACTTTCAACTCACGGATCCAAAAACTTGGCGCACAAAGTCTACTTTTTCTTACTGGCATCGTGGCCGCTAAGCGGTATTTTCACTATCGACAGCAACTGGAGGAAGAAAACCTCGTTTACATTTCGACAGTGGTCGAATAAGACGCTTTTTTTTATAATATAAACGTATAACATGATGTCAATGGCTGTTTTCTAAGCAACAATTTCACGATTCCTTATCAAGAAAATATCATTAGCAATGATAACTACTAGACGTACCTTAACCTATTAACTCATAGAATGATAATGAAGGAAGAATTTAGCACTTTCTTTAGGCAACCATTCTTAACGCCTTTCACTGACCCAGGCCAACTGGTGTTTATCACGAAACCAGCATCAGTCTTCAAACGCCTACCAGTGAGCACGTAGTTAAATACGTCGCTTAGGAACTAACATTCAGAAGGAGCTACAAAACTAAGCATTTCATCGCCTACTTCCTGAGCAATCCACATTCCTTGACCTAACATGACTTTGCGGTGTATATTATTTACCGTTGCGTCATTCGTACCATAATCATTTGTGTGTTCGCCAGCACGTGCTAAATAAATGGATGATGTATATAGCACACAACATAAATATTCAAGACACATGTGATCACATGCACGATGGGATAATAGCTTGATTAAGAATAAGTGACTGGCTAGATACATTGACGTGTTTCCTTAGCCGCTTATATCATATAGCGCGTTCATACAACAACATTCGTGACCTTCTCCTTGGCACCAATGCGAGGCTTCCTGAAGTTTTTATAAAAGCAGCCGGATACCCTGATCTCGCCCAGACGAAAAAAAGTATCATTCAATCATATCAGTGAGTGAGTGAGAACTTTATGTCAATCATGTCAAGAAACTCACATCCCCAATGTCACATTTAAGTCCAGCATAACGTGATTTCAGAACACTTAGGAGTTCGCTGGTACTCTTTCAGCTCCTTTCGTACGTCTTCAATTCCTTTTACGTAGGCAACATTGGCTGAAGAATCTTTTTGTTGAGTGCTTCACATAAAAAGCTAACGTGCACTTATGAGTAATACCATCAATTTCAGGTCAGTTTTTCTTGAGGCACAATATCGCAGATATTGCGCCATTAGTGCTCACCTTGGCATTATTGTACAATTTGCGCAAATACGTCTCCAGTTCGATCTTCCGTGAATGAAGAAATAGCCATGATATTCTAATTTTCCTCAATAAGTCTCATTTTCTCCAGCACATTCGATGACTCAAGTCATTCCATCCAACATCTGACAAAAGATCACAGGCAGCTTTCCACTACTTACCTTCGTGGCACCACGGTTGCCATGGGCGAATAGGTCGATGTGTCCGAAAAAATACAGCTGCAAGGAAATAGAAAACACAAGTATATAATGATAATATCTATAGTTCTACGTGCCAAATCGAGGACGTGATTATAGGCGCGCTGTAGTGGAACACTCCGGAATATTCTGACTAGAAAAAGGTTCTTAACCTGGCGCTGCTTAATCTAACAAGACGGATGTGACTGCATTTAGCCCCATTGACATTCAGTCGCCGTGGCTGGAAACCGAACCCGTGACTTCGAGCAAACATCGCAATCAACGTATATAAAAACGTTTCAAGAGTATTTAGTTTAAATAGAGTAACGCACGTTCACATTCTAAATTCATATTATTTGCTAGAAAAGTTCAGTAGCAGAATCGTTAGACATAGCATTTCAAGCATTCCTAGTTAATATGTATCGGGGCCAATGTTCACATCTGAAAGTTAAGAAAATCGCCGTAATATCGGGGTGTCCGAGCGGACATCCATATTACTACTAATTTCTAGGGGTGTGCGAATAATGAAATTTCATCTCGAATCGAATTCGAATCGAATAGTGCCGAATACGGGCCAAAAATGTCGAATATCGAATCGAATATCGAATATCAAATATTTTGTTGAAGATTGAAAGAAAAAACAAAGAAACTGAATCTGCTCATCTCCTCGAGCATATAACGCGGCGAGTGACTGCCCTGAAAGACTACAAGTTGTCATGGAGAAGCGGAAGCTGTTCCACATGACCTTGTTTCAAACTTTCTCGCCGTTATGTGACGGTGTTTCCTGCAGTTGAAAAGATGCGCTCGCTGGGCTCGTGAGTAAAAGGATTGGAAAAGCGTCGCAAAGCAGTTTCGGCGATACCTGGATAAAATGCAGCTCTATGCGCATTCCAGTATTTCAAAGAATCATCATTTCTTGGGATCATGAGCTCACTGCAGTATTCTTGAACCTCTTGACTATGAGGTCTGAGCTCAGTGCTGGTTATTTTTTGGCGCTAGCAGTTCGACAGCCGCTCAGACTGTTCTCTGGCCTTTTCTGCTGGAGCCATGACGCGCGCAAATGACATAATCTCCTTTAAAGTAAACATGCGCTCTCTTTTGAACCACTATATCGGTGAAAGTTTTAACGGAAGACCTTCTGTAACGATGTTGGCGTTAATTTTTTCCACCCTACCCTAACCACGTTCCCACATTGGTCCTTTGTCGCGCTTCAGATATTCGTCCAGCCGAATTATCCGAAACTTCGAATACTAGCTTATTCGAACGTCGAATCGAATTATTCGATTAGACATTATTCGATTCGAATCCGAAACTCGAATATTCGCACACCCCTACTAATTTCGACACGACGGGTACAATATGTGTCGTGCTGTATGTTCCGGCATGCACGGTTCAGTACACAGGATAAACGAACGCGAAGCGCCTGACAATCGCCCAGATCCGGTGCCTCGCTACGTGCGCTCGAACGACTTCGTGGGCGCTATAGTGCCTCGTTTTTCAATGAAATTGCAACGTGCCTTTAAAGGAAGCGGAATTGGAATGTCTTATCGCCATCTTCATTCGCTTCAACACCATTCTTGCTCGTTATCGCTCGTCATCAAGCGTAGCCGTTCGCCAGCCTGATGCCCGAATGTGACGTAAGCACGAGATAGGGGATTACCGCATACGCCCCACAGACAGTTTGGCGCCCGCCGTTCGGCCACGCGGTCGTCTGCCGTCCTCGGGTGATTTCTTCTCTTACTGTTAGGGACACAAGTTCGCCCAACAAATTCTCCTTAAGTTTATTGCCGACGTTGTCTCTGTTTTGTCTTTCTCGGCGCCGTACAGCTCGCCGTCACCTACGGGACGTTGTAGTCAACGCAAGTATGCGTTCGTGAGCAACAAGCAGGCCGCAACACCTCGCATTCACTGACGGTTCCGCTAGAGGGCACGGTAAGCCTAGCTAGGCTAGAGTTCCTGTATATGCTACCTTTAGGTAGCAGAGTTGCGCATCTGTCTTCCAAACGCCGCTAGCAACCATGCCCTGCGGAGAAGCTGATGCACAGGCTGCGCCCGGAAAACACGGCTGCGCCGCCGAAAGCCGTTGCCGTCCACCTAAAATCTATCAAGTCACCGTCGTGCGCTCTGCAGCCCGTTAGCTACGAACTGGTGCTTTTATTTGCTTTAGATTCATGTCCGTAAGCTTCGACAGCAAAGTATTTACGTCGACTCGGCACCGTTTTCGAAAAACATGCTGAAATAATCGATGCTGTAGGCGTAGCGAGCGGCGATATGGGCGCTCCCGGAATCTCGAAGGACATGTATTACGTGTTTATCAGTTGTTTTTTATCCTCCATAGCTGGCGCCACATGACTTGGCGGCGGCGGCGCATGTGATTCAGCACTACGCTACGCCTTTGCGTTATCGGATAGACTAAAAAACGCGTTCGTGCTCTCGTGGCACAGTCCCGAGAGCGGGTGTTTCTTCTTTCATCGCTGGTCGTTGGCACGCCAGGCATGTCGACTGGCGATCGCCGACTCGCTTCGTCGATCGGCGGCAGGCTTAAGCAAGTCGCCTGCAAAAACAAAGTGCGGCTTCGCCACATGGCCATGGTTGCTAGCCAGGCAATATGGCGGACCTATGCGCAACTCTGCTCCCGTAGGGAGCAGAGTTGCGTAGGGAGCACATACAGGAACTCTAAGCTAGGCGGGCGCCTCGGCCGATGACGTTTACGATACTCTGCGAGCCGCTCATACAACGCTTACTGTCGTCACGACGTGCTCTAATGTAGTCCGTTGATATATGCAGTTGGTTTCTAGACATGCACGATGTGAAGAAACGTGCAAGCGGGGGCGAGCTACTTCGCTGAGACGGTTGGTTTCGCTGTTTATCTGCGAAATGCACAAGCATCGGGGCTCCCGATCTCGCGAGTGGGTTGCAACTGCGCGCTGCTCAGCAGGACAGACAAACTTTAGACATTATTTTGACTTAGAAATCATTTCGTGTCACGAAGAAGTTGTAGCCAATCTTTTTGATGGCGCCGTTAGCAGTGACCCAGACAGATATCTTGGTTGCCTTTGCCACGATATCGGAGCGGTTGGAATAGGCCGGCAGCACCAGCGTCACAATACTCTCTGCCGGCTTGCCTGTGCTGATACGGCGCAGACGCTAAAAATTATTCTGGTGAGTTTTCCTCTACAACACATTTCCTGTGGCCGCTCGGCTACTTAGAATATTGGGAACAATCAATACTGTACCGCCATGAGAAAACGACAGGCGATGCGCGGCAACTCGTGAATCGAACAGACATTTAGGCTAAGGAAAGCGTACAGGACGTTAATTGTTTTCCTTAACTCCAGAAAACTATTCGTGACGTAAATTGAAGAAATTGAAGGTTGTGGGATCAGGTGCCACTACGGGAAGTATGACTTTTCGTCCACTTTACTTTAATAAGCTCCACGATTAGTTCACTACAGGTAAAGACAACAATTGACGTCCTCGATGATTTTCTTGGCCTGTTCGATTGATTTGGTTGTGCCTGAAATGTAAACGAGCCCCTCGGAAAAAATTAATCTGCATTCGTTCTCTCTCTTCATGGGAAAGCGACGTGACGCCGAGTCGCCTACACTACGCGCGCTGACGCGTTACAACACGTGCGTGTGTTCGGGGTCTTCCACCCCCTGTAGATACGCTTATGGCAAACACGCACCTGCAGCTGGAAGCTGAGGATTCTTCGGTGAAACTTAAAATGTACATCGTGGCTTCCGAGGTGCTGCTCTTCCTGTCCTCCCGTACTTCTTCACTCACTGGCTTTTCCGGAACTGCTGCCACCCTCTGCGTGCTGCGGTGCAAGGAGTGTTTACCAAGGAGCACGAGCGGGACATGACGACAAACGCGACAAACCTTGCGGTCACTTCGCACGCCTCAAACGAGACTTTCGCTAACAGCAGTCACGCATGTGTCGATCTTTCTGCCTAGAATATAGTGTACCTGCCAGATTTTCACTTACACAGTTACACTATGTTCTGCTTAACCGCAATTGTTCCTTTCATTCGCCACCTATGAAGAACTGTCTATAAATGCGTCAAATAGATACAATGTTATTTCAAGGCACTCGACATGGTATTACAAAAAAAAAATGATGATCTAATACATTAATTCATGTATGTTACAATAATTATTCCTTAACTGCATTCCAACTAAATGTCCAACTATTCTGAAGTCATTCATGCATATTTACGCATAAATAGAATAAAGTTTCAGGATATAAATATAGTGCAAAGTCACTTTCGGTTAGGTTTATTTAGCAAAGCAAAAATAAGCTTTTCACGCGGCAAGTGGCACATCGAACGACTCGTTGAACGTGGTAGCGCTTTCAGGAAAAGGATCGTATGCGACAGTACGCTGCGAAAATGAAGTCAACGGATACAAACTTAATATGCTGGAGGTTCAATTCATCCAAAGCTCCATATATACTGCTCTTTCTTAGCATCTAGTCGACACAAATTGCAAAAGCAAGAGCTGTACACAGTTGTATACATAGCGCCACAAAAGTGCTAAGAAGGTAGGTCTCTTATAAACATACGTTTTAACAGACAACTTATTATCAACCGTCATGATCTTAGCTATAATTGCATATAATGAGAGACAACGTGAACTGTAGCGAAAACTAGGATTTCTGTGGGTGAGGCCATCTACTGGCTACGCAAATGACAACTATTAAACGGCTTGCCCTCCATGAATTCTTTCAGTATAAAACTGACATTGTAATATTGAATGTATCTAGTACACCCAAGCCAATTTCAGCCAAGGCTTAAAAACATTCTAACGTGTTCTTACAGGCCACAGCATGTTGTTGTCCACATTTATTAATTTAATCAGTGTTCTTGTGACCCGTGGAAGCCATTGAAATAAGTGTTATCTGGAGTTTCACAGTGGTTGTAAAAAAAAACTTAAAAAATAATTTTCCGACTAACGCAGAATATTCAATATACCCTGGCGGAATCTGCATATATTGAAGCTACCTCCTTTTTTACCCAACCCAAAGTTGCGAAGGACGCGACGTGCCTTGCTGTGTTTCTTCCACCTGCTTTCTCTAGATGTTTTTTTCTAGACATCTACGGTGTCGAGGATGACATCTTACCGAACTCATCTCATACGCCTACCTCAACTAGGCGATAGCCGGAAATAAAGTGAAAAGCCGTTGTGAATTAAAGACCGCCAATGCAAACCGCAAATGAGTAGAAACCGGTATACCGGTTTCTAATCATGAAAGTAAGACGGGAAAGTCGATACAGAAAGTCATGTGTGTCAGTAGAGGCGACAACAGCCCCCCCAGTGCTTCGCTTGAAAACATTCGAATGCAAGAGAACTATACAGGAGCCCTTGCTCTATCGAGAAAAAAGGGGACAAACGGAGCTTCGTGTGTGCGTGCCTGACGTGCTGCTGTTCTTTCTTTCTTTCTTTCTTTCTTTCTTTCTTTCTTTCTTTCTTTCTTTCTTTCTTTCTTTCTTTCTTCCTTTCTTTCTTTCTTTCTTTCTTTCCTTCTTTCTTTCTTTCTTTTTCTTTGTTTCGTCCTTTTCGTCCTTTCTTGCTTTTCTTCTTTTTTCTTTCTGTCTTCCTTTCTTTCATCCTTTCTCTCTTTCTTTCTTTCTTTCTTTCTTTCTTTCTTTCTTTCTTTCTTTCTTTCTCTCTTTCTTTCTTTTTCTTTGTCTCGTCCTTTCTTGCTTTCATCCTTTCTCTCTTTCTTTCTTTCTTTCTCTCTTTCTTTCTTTCTTTCTTTCTCTTTCTTTGTTTCGTCCTTTTCGTCCTTTCTTGCTTTTCTTCTTTTTTCTTTCTGTCTTCCTTCCTTTCTTTCATCCTTTCTCTCTTTCTTTCTTTCTTTCTTCCTTTCTTTCTCTCTTTCTTTCTTTTTCTTTGTCTCGTCCTTTCTTGCTTTCATCCTTTCTCTCTTTCTTTCTTTCTTTCTTTCTCTTTCTTTGTTTCGTCCTTTTCGTCCTTTCTTGCTTTTCTTCTTTTTCTTTCTGTCTTCCTTCCTTTCTTTCATCCTTTCTCTCTTTCTTTCTTTCTTTCTTCCTTTCTTTCTCTCTTTCTTTCTTTCTTTTTCTTTGTCTCGTCCTTTCTTGCTTTCATCCTTTCTCTCTTTCTTTCTTTCTTTCTTTCTCTTTCTTTGTTTCGTCCTTTTCGTCCTTTCTTGCTTTTCTTCTTTTTCTTTCTGTCTTCCTTCCTTTCTTTCATCCTTTCTCTCTTTCTTTCTTTCTTTCTTCCTTTCTTTCTCTCTTTCTTTCTTTCTTTTTTCTTTGTCTCGTCCTTTCTTGCTTTCATCCTTTCTCTCTTTCTTTCTTTCTTTCTTTCTCTTTCTTTGTTTCGTCCTTTTCGTCCTTTCTTGCTTTTCTTCTTTTTCTTTCTGTCTTCCTTCCTTTCTTTCATCCTTTCTCTCTTTCTTTCTTTCTTTCTTCCTTTCTTTCTCTCTTTCTTTCTTTCTTTTTCTTTGTCTCGTCCTTTCTTGCTTTCATCCTTTCTCTCTTTCTTTCTTTCTTTCTTTCTCTTTCTTTGTTTCGTCCTTTTCGTCCTTTCTTGCTTTTCTTCTTTTTTCTTTCTGTCTTCCTTCCTTTCTTTCATCCTTTCTCTCTTTCTTTCTTTCTTTCTTTCTTCCTTTCTTTCTCTCTTTCTTTCTTTCTTTTTCTTTGTCTCGTCCTTTCTTGCTTTCATCCTTTCTCTCTTTCTTTCTTTCTTTCTTTCTCTTTCTTTGTTTCGTCCTTTTCGTCCTTTCTTGCTTTTCTTCTTTTTTCTTTCTGTCTTCCTTCCTTTCTTTCATCCTTTCTCTCTTTCTTTCTTTCTTTCTTCCTTTCTTTCTCTCTTTCTTTCTTTCTTTTTTCTTTGTCTCGTCCTTTCTTGCTTTCATCCTTTCTCTCTTTCTTTCTTTCTTTCTTTCTCTTTCTTTGTTTCGTCCTTTTCGTCCTTTCTTGCTTTTCTTCTTTTTCTTTCTGTCTTCCTTCCTTTCTTTCATCCTTTCTCTCTTTCTTTCTTTCTTTCTTTCTTCCTTTCTTTCTCTCTTTCTTTCTTTCTTTTTTCTTTGTCTCGTCCTTTCTTGCTTTCATCCTTTCTCTCTTTCTTCCTTTCTTTCTCTCTTTCTTTCTTTCTCTTTCTTTGTCTCGTCCTTTCTTGCTTTTCTTCTTTCTTTCTTTCTTTCTTTCTTTTTTTTTCTTTGGTGCTCTCTCCTAGCTGTTTCCTTCCTCCACACCGAAATTTGGAATTTCAACCACGTCCTTAACAATGCAACACTTCAGTCACTAAGCAACAACTACGGTCGTACGTTCGTATCCTGGCAAGAATGAAACATGACAACGTGAAATGACAAGTCACCTCGATAAAACATCATATTGTCATATGAGAAATGGCTCGTCACCGACAAGCCCAGGATCGGCAAGGCATCACACTGGGAGATGGCGCATACAAATACGCCTATGACCGGCGCCCCTTCGAGATCCCCATGTCTATACACTCTCCGGCGCCGGATTTTGCGCGTACTACACCGCCACCGAAATCGTAACCACCGAGTCGTAACAAGCTACGCTAGAAAAGTTCACATCCGGCGTTCTATGATGCTTGCTCGCAATACTGCCCATGGCACAAAGGATCTTAAGGCAGCGTACTCACACGGCCACCGTGAAGCTCTCCAACTTCTTCGGCTGTGGTGCCGGTACCGGCGTCCTTTTGGGTGGCTTCGGTTTCCTAGCGTAGAGCGTCGACATACACAGGGCCATCAACATAGCCACGATTCCCACGGCCAAGAACGACGCCAGGCAGAACCAGAACGCACTCTGCAAGAACATTGTAGCAGGTCACTTTCTAAAACCGATTCAAGCATGCTTGATAAACTCTACGACATTATTCGAAGCTGCAACACAGGACGGTTGGGAAATCGGTAGCACGAAATATAAAAATGTGGAACTTTTGCAACCGTGTTTCTTTCACCACAAGTGGGAGATAATCAGCGCACTGGCCGACTTCACGCCTTATGATTACTCATATGGGCGCACACACCCGCCTATTTTAACTTCTTTCTTCAGTGTGCTTCCGCGCCATGTTGTCGCTTTTACTTGTCTCTATATGTTGATGACTAAGGCTTCTTTTCAGTGCTGCCACATTTTACTCCCTTGTTGGAATGCGTCCCTTTGCACTTGTATTTGAATTCATTTTCTGAATATTAATGTACTCGCCGTCTAGTGTGCCAATATTCCTATGTTAAATTGCTTATTATTAGTACCCCTAACATTATGTATCACCCCTGAAAAAGCTGTATTTCAGGCAACAAATCCATTTCACCGACAGGGCCTTCTCTCTACTATTATGGTGCTTGCTTCCAAAGAAAACGTGCGTTTTTCGTTCTTCTCCTGCTCGGTCAAGTGTAAATTATCTTTCTGGAATAGACGACTCCTTCTTTGCTAATATAATGTCTCATAATATAGGCTTTCGCATTCCAGGTTACATCCTGGTGGCTTCCGTTTTCGAAGGTTTCTTCAGCTGCGTCTCATCTCATCGTTACGCATTTTTCGCTGTCTACATTAAGGCCAGCTTGTTGTTGTTTTTTTTTTTTTGCCCATTAATCGAAGTGGTTATTACCTTTTTACATTCACTAGATTTTATAGGTGACAATCGTTGCTCTCGGGCTCACGTTTCACAATAACGAGGAAATAAAAACACGTAGCTTGGAGGACATTAATAAGAACGATCCACTTGATCCTCGGAGTAACTAAGTATTGAAGTTCTCAGGCTGTAAGAGTGGTATTACAGCCGTAACAAACCGATGAATGAATACTCACGAAAGGTTTTACGACGCCGTCGCATACGACGCTGACAGACGACAGGTAGATGGTGTAGGCGGGAGCACAATTTCCGACGCTGTCTTTCATCTGACGAGAGAGAGAGAGAACAAACTTTATTTATTGTGGAGAGGTTTCGGGGGCCGACGTTGGCGGCCCCTGATGGTCGGTGTCCGCAGTCCGGGACACCGCAAGACTCAGCCGCTACTCTTGCCCTTTGGACTAGGGCCCGTTGGGCTTTAAGTCCAGAGCAGTCGCGGAGAGCGGTCTCCCGTGCCTCTCGCGTGGGAGATAGGGAGGGTGGAAGAGAGGGGTTTTGGATGCATGCCCACACCGTGTGCAAGACGTCTGATGTCTCCGCATAATGCGGGCACTTCCCGTCTGAGTTAGAGTCCCAGAAACGAATTATTGCGGGGCAGAGCAGAGTATCACTCTAAGAAAAAGTCGAGTATTTTGGGAGTATTTCTGCTACACAACAATAATCGTCATCTGGCTTGCTCACGTTTCCTCTGTTGAAAACCCGGCTCTCGGCACATTCCTATCAAGAATGCTATGTCACGCCGATAACGCGCGCGGCGTTCGTGACCGGGAAGTGCCAGCACGGCGGTGATAACGCCAGGAAAGTACGCGGGGTGGATGACTATTATAGTTGTGTAGCAAAAAGACACCATTTTTACTCGATTATTTCTTAGAGTGATTGGTCTGTAGCCTGCGCAGAATTCGCTCATCTGCTCTACTCAGACCCTTAGCAGGGTCCGGGTAGAGTCGATGACGCTCTCGAAAATCGAGCAATATTTCTTGAAAGGTGAGTAGAGGTGTCCTGTTCTCTGACTCCTCAAGCAGCAAAAAGCAGCAGCAGCAGTAGTTTCGCAAATTGGAACACGTCCCCATAGCACAGTCGTTAAATCTACAGACGCCCAGTAGGCTATATCACTCGTGTAAACCATTGCACTTCAAAACGTTTCTCAGGCGATAAATAGACACCAAAAAGAGGGGGGATTTCAACAGCTGCAGTTTTCTAAGTTTATCACTGAAAGGCTCGTTTTAGAGGAGCAGTGGCAATCTTTCACGAATTTCAAGAAGCTTTGCAAGGCGCTTCGCGTACATTAAAGTGCGGCACTTAGCAAGTATTAGCATGGAGGAACCCTCGTGGGAACGTTTATGTTGATACGTAGGCACATCGTCGAAATGAAGGTGGGGGCGGCACGATTCGCACTAGTACTACTTGGATCGACCTTGAAGCATTAAAATAAGTTCTCTAATGTTAATATTAAAGTTTGTTTCTCATGTGTAATTTCATTCTTCTAATCACCGAGAGCAGTAGTGATCGCAGTAAGACGGAAACCCAATGATCACAACTTCCTCCTGCATCGGAATCGTCGTTCCCCCGTGCCTTATATAGTTCAGATCGCCCCTGTATACCAGTTGCCCGGTGGATAAACAAGCTCTCGCTTATTCACTGCTGTTTAATAATTAATTAATAATTAATATTTGGGGTTTAACGTCCCAAAACCACGATATGATTATGAGGGACGCCGTAGTGGAGGGCTCCGGAAATTTCGACCATCTGGTGTTCTTTAACGTGCACTGACATCGCACAGTACACGGGCCTCTACCATTTCGCCTCCATCGAAATGCGACCGCCGCAGCTGGGATCGAACCCGCGACCTTCGGGTCAGCAGTCGAGCACCCTAACCGCTACACCACCGCAGCGGACCACTGCTGTTTATGATAATAATACACGGTGCGCTACGTGCACTACGTCCCCCCTGTAGTGTTGGCCAGCGGCGCTCGTACCCGTGGCGATGATCGCGGAACGTTCCTTTTGCCTGATGGCGTCAACTGGCACGCGCCCTTTTACGAACTCGCCGCTGGTTAAAACTCACAGGTTTCCTCATGCATTCGCCTAAGACGACTCGAAGACGAAAGCCATGTTTTTTTTTTTTCTTCTCGGTCAATGTGCTGAAGATGCGCCGCCACCCTCCGGTAGCATTAACGTGGTTTTGCACTGCATCCAGAATCGGAGGCAGTGCCATTGGTCAACCAAGAATGTCACGTGATGTGTGCCGTCATGATGACGTCACAAAATTGTGGCGGTCTGTGACATCATCAGGCAGCGATTTTTTGTATCACCCGTATTCACGCCGCCGACCGGGAACGCCGACGAGGAATGCTGGTCAATTCTCCCGTTTCATGGGGCATCTAAGTCTTTCGTTTGACTAAACGCGCGTATGCTACCGAAAGGCATCGAAACTGCCATGCTCACACCCACGCTACGGAATGAAGGAAAGAAGGGTAACTGACCAAACGGCTAATTCATTCCTAGAAACAACCATAATCAATCATCAATACTAAAGTTTCTGGGTTTTTACGTGTCAAAACGACAATATAATTATGAGGAACGCTATACGGGAGGACTCCGGAAATTTCGACCTCCTGGTGTTCTTGAACATGCACTGGTAATGATCATTGGTTCATTCTCTGTTGGCTTGCAATGGTATATGTGTCAAGTAATCCAAGGTTTCATGGTATGAAAAATTTTTCAACACGGTTTGACTGGAGTTATCGTTTAGACAAGCGGTCTTGTTTTTTTTTTGTTTTTTTTCAAGACAGCAAATTATTACAAAACAAGACAAGACCATTTGGCGAAACTTTGGCTGCTGCGACACCCACGCTAAAACATCCGTTCTCTCTTGAACCTCTCCTGATGTTTGATGAAAACTGTTATAGCGAGAGTAGAAAATTCTCATAATAAAAACTCATCATACTACAAAAATCGAACACTCTGGACCTGAGACACCTATGGATATAATAGTGAAACAAAAAACCTAAACCTTTTCGTAGAAATCATATCGCAGCAGGTTATTGTACCTTTTACGTATTGGGTCCATGGTTCAGAGCGTTTACGTCATATATTACAACTTTCTATACATGAAGGAAAGAAGTGTAAATTTTAAGGGCTCGTTTTCTTTGTTAGGCACAATATTAATGAGAACTAACAGACAATAACGCCAAGGAAAGTATAGGGGAATGTTTTTACAAGTAATTGTAACGTAAATGTGAAGAAAGAAAAGTGGACGAAAAGATAACTTGCCACCGGCAGGAACCAAACCTGCGACTTTCGGATAACGCGTCCGATGCTGTAGCACTGAGCTACGGTGCCGGTCATCCCTCCGTCCACTCTATAGGGTATATGTGTGTACTAAACGTGGGAGCGTCAGTTCGCGTCTGTTAGTTCTCATTAATACTGTGTCTAACAAAGAAGACGAGCCCCTAGATTTACGCTTCTTTCCTTCATTCATTCACAGATTGGATGAGACCCTGTTGGTTATTTTGGTCACGATTGTGGACGCGGCGCAGGTTTAATGAATCTGGTTCACTTTGATTGGTACAAATGCAGGATCTGGCTCACTTCTTTAATAAAAAGTGGCTCTTTTTGAAAAAAAAACCGCCACATATAATGATATCATTAATTGTAACTACTGCTCTCATTAAGCTTTACCAGCCTGCCTGTCGGCAAAAATAACGTTGAGCTGATGATCAATATCAACAATAAAGCGGCAGTATAAGAAAGTTTTCTCATGCATCACTTGCATCCATGCGAACTTCATTTCTCCTCAAACTGACGCAGCGTCATTTTCACTCTCTCTCACCTGATTTACGACGTACTCGCGATAATTCTTCACCACTTGGCCGATGTTGTCCTTGTAAGGCTTCACTTGAGCGTTCACCTTGTCGATGGCAAGCTGAACCTTATGCGTATCCCCGACAGCCGTAATCGTTTCGGACTTGAACACCTGCAAACAATTGAATTCCGCGTATTAGGGCGCCTCTGTTTTAAACACGTTGCAGGGTGAGCTTCATTCACACGAATACGTGTCTATTCAAAACTAAAGCAAATAAAAGAGATAAACCTGTGCGGTAAAAACTTCCTGCATTATAAAACCCTACTTTTCGTGTAATAGTCGATAAGCTTCCTCTTGTGTTCCCTGAGTCGCGTAGGAGTGGGCAGAATACGATACGGCTATTTAATTCTTGCGCTACTTGTTGGCTAGTATGCCAAAGTTTTTACGAAGCACTAAGCTCCGAAGACGAAATGGCGACATCATTCATGGTGGGCATAAACATATTTCGTATTCTCTAACCTGTATTTTACGTGGTCACTTCCTGGTGACTAAGAAATCACTCATGGGGGGAGATCGGAGCCATACTCTTATTACCGCCACTGTCTGTTGTGCTGTGAAATATCACAGACTGCCGTGTAATTATTTATAGCGGGAGCCAAAAGCTACAACAAAACCTTCATCACTTTCCCGCTGCCACAAAGTTGGCCACTGAGGCGAGTTACTTGTGAGAAACTCCTTTCCAAAACAATAGCGTGACGCACGCGGGTGCGCAGTTCCGTCACATCCTAATATGGCTGTTTGCGAAGACCACTTGACATGCGGAATAAACATGGTAAAATCAGTAGGCTGCAAATTGTCTAGGAGAATACTTCTGAATACATTTCTGGACGTTCGAGATTGTGCAATTAGGCAATAATATTTAGGCAAACATTATCCAGAAGTTAGCTTGGTCAGGAGGTGACATATTGTCCGGTTTACCCGAGGATGCCATTGCGAAAGCATGCTTAATTCTATCTACGTAATTGAAGGCGATTTTTAATTTAACACCATGTAATATACATTATCCACAATATTTACAAGTTATATATGCCCGCGATTAAATCATTTGAAAACCACAGAGAACCAACGCTGAATGTTTATCGTAACTTCATAATGCAGAAAAGAATTCCACCCACTCATTGTTAAAAATTAATCTAGTAAGTTTGAAAAAATAATTACTACATCCGATGCTTACGGTGGACGCAATCACACACACCGACAATAGAAAACAGCTGGTTTGCTTCGCGAACTTGATACCCCGGCCTTACGTACATCAACAGGCTTGCTGTCAACCTTCATAAGAGCCTCCATTTTCTTCAGAGAATCCTCGAGAATCTTCTGCGTAGAAAGCACATGTTGAGCGCCGCTCTATACACGCAGGTCCAAGAGGAAGGCACGTGCCACTTCACACATGGTAAGTTCAACAAAATACGTGCGAAACTTCTGACGCTTCCAAAACACCTCTACAAGGAAAAAAACCAATATTCGATAGAACACCAGCTGAACAACGCTTCCCTACTGCACCAGTTTGATTTAAATTCAACGGTAAGCATTCACACTGAAGCCATTTGCCCATCCTGGTAGTAAAAAAAAATCAAGATGAAATATGCACGTTTCTTTTTGACAGGCGATGTTGGCTGGGTGAATCTGTGCGCGTTTCAACACGTGAACCGCATGAGCACTTTGTTGTGGCCGTCTTGACAGGTGTGCAAAGAAATGTAAAGGTAGCGAGACAATATCCAAACGGTTGTACAGATGAAGAAAAAGTAAACTGGGCCGTGGGTGCACTGGGTAAAGTGTCACCAAGCGATATCTTTCAGTAGGCAGTAAATGGCAACTATGGTGTAGCTGTCGAACACTACAGCCACATCACAATCCTCGCTAACCACAATTCTCGGGAATTACCACGTTAGGCTTCTTTTTTCTTTTTCTTTTTCTTTTTTTTTTTGTGCGTGGCGCGTCGTAATAAAAGATGCACAAGACTCCAAAGAATTGAGTCCAAGAAATTGTTTTTGTCGTCTTCGAGTCATTACCTTCGTACTTTTCCCTTCACTAGATGCTTTCTTTTTTTGTGCTAAAAGGCAATATACACCTGCCAAAAAAGCTTGCGTGACATAACACGCGCTGAATTATCTCTCGCCTTGGCAAGAGAAGAAAATACAGCTGTGTGACCATGTTCACCGTGTCATGCTAGACATTAACAGTTAATAATTATCGCCCAACGGAATTAGGTACCATAAACCTGTGCCAGAACATGAACGCTGCCCTGGGTACACATGGGTCCCAGTCACGGTTAGCTTGCACTTCTGTACGGGTAGACATTTTTCTTGAAAGATGGCGCGTATCTCGAGCATTCGCTGCTCCATTTCTATCATCGCGCTTATCTTGGTTGGGTAAATGAAAATCATTCTTCCCATAAACCTCACTTAGCCTCGCGGCTTTCCTGAAAGTTAAACTGGAGGCGACGTTTTGATTTCTCAAACATACACCATCACAGAAAACGGTGCGTCTTTTTCCAAGTCTCCCGAGAATTATATTTGCTCTTACTTAATATAAAAAAAGTGAGCCGACATCCACTTTAACTCATCTAGCCTTAATATAAAATACAACACCGATTTTGAAAACCAAACTATATGATGAAACTTTCGGAAGCCTCACTTCTTTCTCACTTCAATATTTATCAGAATGCACACTTACCTTCCTGAGATCACAATGCATAAGATCAATACCAATATCAGCCACTTCCTTAATTGCATCTGTTAGGTCTTTTGCCTGAAAGATAAAAAAATATTTCCCGCTTGCATGTACACTGAAATTTATTGATAAGTCTTCCTAACAAGCTTTAAGTGAAACAAATGAGAGCTATAAGCTGGAGACGTTGAAAAAGACAAGGAAGTACGATGAAAAATGAATTTATGCAGTATTACATGAAAGATAAAATAAATTATTCTACATATTTTGATAAAGCGGTCGATATTGCTGCTGGCCTTACACTACATATTGCTTGCATTCTTCGCTTCAACCATCGGCAATAAGGCCCACTCTTCATTGCAATTCTCCTTATAGTCTCACTTCGCTGCACTGTCGAGCACCGGCTATTGCTATTATGGGAAGAAGGAAGTTTTTAGCCACATAGAAGCAGATGCAAAGCACTTACTAAGGGCATCTGAGAAGGAACATGTTGCTCCATGGTTTCCAGCGCAATCTTCAACTTGTCAGCGTAATCGGCTTGCGTGCTGACCTTATCAACCTGGAAAGTAAAGGACTTGGCATAGTAAATATTTTGCTTGAGTGTCAATAAGACGGCAAAATATATTTTTGTAGGGCGAGTGGTTTATTTAACTTCGCGATGTCTGTTGAACAACGAGAAACCGAGGATGCTGTTATGCGTGGACCAAGGACTTTTGGCGTTGCGCGGAAAGGCGTTCGTGTGAACATTTAGAAGTGGCCTGGAAATTACGGATGATGGCAAGGGTAGGGACGAAAGTGTGTTGTATAATCAGAGTATCCGTGAAAATTTTGGCAGTTTCACTCCTTACGGCAAAACAACGAATGATAGCGAGGGTTAATGCTTGCGTTTGTACGCCCCAGACGCTCCCGCAGATGACTATTACTTTTTTTTTCAAACTTCATAAACCTCGAGTCAACAACGCTTGATCTACGAAGACTGCCACCCGAGGAAGTATAGAGGTCCTTCAGGAAAGAACAACAACGATCTCTGAATAACCATAACTTATTCTTCGCAACCCTGTGAGAGAGATGCAGGGTTTAGGTATCCTTAACTCTTCATCGCGTACAGACTCTCTTGTGAAGGAATTTTGCGTGCCACTCGCCTCTTCTTCTAGTTCTTTGATTTTCAATGCCTCCAACTGGAACTGCAGCAGTGGTGTCAATTTCGCGGCCAGGACGGACAACGCGCTCAGATTGACAGCGCCTCCTAGCGAACGGCCCATGAACTGGAGTCGCTCGTCCAAGTCCTTCTGGTCAAAGCCGTTCCATAGGAAAGACAATTGCTTCTCGTAGCCAATGGCCCTCGACGCGTTGCGCACGTACGGCTCGCCGAGCAACCGGTAGGCGCTGCGAGGCTCAGTGTGACAGGCGCTGAAGCGCCTTACAATAGTCAGCAGGTAGTCGATGGTGACGGCCGTCACCAGCTCGGTTGCGATGCTGTTATCATCCGTGTAGATCTGAACGAGCTGAACCAAGTACCTGCGACGAAATATTGTTTTCTGGTTAGGGATAAGTTTATTACTGTCGCCTTTACCTCGATAACTACATAATACCGCGATGTTTCAATAGCCTAATTCTGCTTGCGACAACATACATTTTAAAAATTGTTATATTACATATGCACAGGCTACTATTGGACAGCTGGAGTAGGAACAGCACTAAGACAGGGCATAATAAATGGGTATACGAGGGTGGTCTGAAAAGTTCTCGGCCTGGTGTAGAAAAAAGCGTTTTGGACCTTCAAAATTATTTTTATCTTTCAACAAAGTTTCCTCTCAACTCTGCACACTTGCTCCATCGATGTTCCAGAGCCAGCATTCCGTCCTTAAAATTACTTTGCGGAAGTTCTGAAATGTACTCATCCACAGCAGCAATCGCTTCTTCATTTGATGAAAAACGTTGCCCACCAAGAAAGATTTTGAGTTTTGGGAACAGGTGGTAGTTTGACGGGGCCAAGTCAGGAGAATAGGGTGGGTGCTGCAACAATTCGTACTTCAAATCGTGCAATTGAGCCATTGCGAGATGCCCTTTGTGCACCGGTGCATTGTCTTGATGAAAGATGATTTTCTTCATCTGCAAACCTGGTCTTTTCTCACAAATTTTCTGATCCAATTGAGTTAAAAGGTCAGAATAATACTCCCCGGTTATGGTTTTACCCTTTTCAAGATAAGCCACTAGCAGAATGTCTTTAGTGTCCCAAAAAACAGAGGCCGTCACCTATCCTGCGGAGTGAACCGACTTGGCTTTCTTTGGTGCAGAGGACCCGGCTTCAGTCCACTGCTTTGATTGTTGTTTCAATTCCGGTGTGTAATGGTGAATCCAAGTTTCATCCATTGTCATAAATCTGCGCAAAAACTCCGCAGGATTTTTTTTATACAGCTTCAAAGCATGCTGGGACATCGTCATGCGGTTGCGTTTTTGCTCAGGAGTAAGGATGCGCGGCACCCATCTTGCACAGAGCTTGTCCATCTGTAGTTCGTTATGCAAAATGTGACCTACACGTTCCACTGAGATGCCAACAGCCTCGGCAATTTCGCGCAACTTCACTCTCCTGTCTTCCAAAACCATATCGTGCACACGGTCAATGTATTCAGGAGTTGTTTCACTTTCTGGGTGCCCTTCACGGGGGTCATCTTCAATGCTCTCTCTCCCCCGCTTAAACTCAGCAGCCGATTTCTTGACTGTGGAGTATGAAGGTGAATTTTGCTTATAAACTTTAACAAACGTTTGGTGAATTTCATTCGAAGGTAAACGTTCTTTTACAAAGAACTTTATCACCGCACGGTACTCAAGCTTCTCCATGCCTTACGGAGCTTCACACTACACCCACTGTGATCGACTGTCAAAGCCAAACTGCTAATCGGCACTAGATGGCATTTCATCTGAGACTTGCAGAGACTTGTATGAACGTGCACAGTAGCGCTGCAAGTTCTAGCTCGCGTGATTCTTACTGAGGCCGAGAACTTTTCAGACCACCCTCGTATACCATGCACGTTCCCTTTGTGCGGCTCCTACGCAAGGAGTCGTGAATCAGCAAGCACCAATTCGTGCGCATGCTTATGTATCTCAGTAAGAAAAGCGGGTTTTTCTATATTTCTTAGGGCAGATCACCGGGAAAAGCGACTGCATTTCTCAAACGTATGGAATATATGTACATTTATTGGCCAAGCTAGAGACCATTTTAAAGCTCAGTTCACTCGCTTCAGTTCCTTCTATATACATTTCATAACTGTACCATAGAAATGTACGGAAACACTAATTATCAAGGGCGCTTCCATGTCCTGAAGTAAAATTAGTCAGAACGACGCATGGCAAACAAGCATGTCCCTTTTCTTCACAAGCGGTTTTTGATTCAATCCTTAAAATATAGGGAGAAATTACATTATCAAAAAAAAATCGAGTCCGCTTCGCCGAGCATTCATACACATCCCTGATAAATGTTATTGAATGTATTTTATTGCTTCAGCGTTGTATGGTTAGCTCCCATGTAATTCATTACTGACTCTGCTTGTCCTGTTCAGCTTTCTGATCCTACTAGTTTATTCGGCTTCAGCTCGTTCGGAATGCACAGCTTCTTCACAGCGAACGTATTTACATCTCATACATAAATTTCCAGAGTAGGAATTCTAGGAGGCTCGCGTTGGTGTGCAGAAAAAAAGTCTGTGCAAATAAATGGAGACTGCAGAGTTCCCGGAGTGCCCCTCGCGCTCGCCTGCCTTAGCGCTGCGTGGCAGTGTTAATGTACTATGACGTATAGCACTGCGGGAAACACGAGAAGGCGAGACGGCGCAGCGCGCTGACGCTGAAGAAAAAACAGAGGAAAAGCGCGGAGGTTTCGACTGCAGCAACGCGAATACAGGCAGTGAAAGCGGAACCGTGCTGACGCTGAAGAGAAAACATAGGAAAAGCGCAGAGCCGTCGACTGCAGCAACGCGAATACAGGCAGCGAAAGCGGAACCGTCAAAGCAAAGAATGCGCTGAAAGACCACCAGTCCGAGAAAGAACGTCACCATCGGCTGCCACTCGCACCGGAGCAACGAGCGGAAAGGCGTCTGAAGCAGAAACTCGAATGCAGCTTCCGTAGTAATCCGTCCTCATGTGAATGTGACGGCCTCACTATTTTTTTAGGGGCGAAGCTACTTAGGGCCTAGCCTTGTTGGCGTCCGTCATGCTACACAAAACCGAAACCGAAACTGACCTGCACAAGGAAAAACAAAAACATTTATGAGTACATCAATCAAAAATATGACAGAACAATAAAAGACTGTTAACCAGAACAAAATAAAAGGCCACAACGCTGTTCAAACACCCACATTTATGCACCCATCAATGAAAGCATATGACCGAACAAAAGGTTAACAAGAACAAAATAATACACTGTTAACCAGAACAAATAGAAAGGCTACAGCACTATAAAAAAACCGGCATTTAAGCAGCCATCAATCGAAGCATATAACAAAAAAAAAAGGTTTAGCAAGGCTCTAATATCAATCATAATTGCGACAGAACAATATAAAACACCTAGAAGCACAAACCCTCTGTACTATTCGGCAATTTCAACGTAGACATTATGGACCTTATGACCTAGCTTTGTCGTAGACGCTCACTGTCCGCTGTTCTGGGTGGTTAGAAAACCGTTCCTATTCGCCCCGAGATCGCGCGGAGTCGCCGCCTGGTGGCCACTGGCTGAAGCGAGCCTAGTGTGGATTGCTCCTCGCGTCGTCTGCTAGCCACATAAGGCTAGCATGTGCGCGTAGCCCATGCTCATCCTCAAAGGGCGGTTTGTTCCGCCCTGTTAGCGCAAGTTTAACTGCTTGTACGTTTGCTTAGCACGATCTACAGACACATTTGGCCTTGCTCGGCTGTATAAGCGCTGCAATAAGATCAGTTTGTGCACTTGCCGAGAGTGTTGTGTATCCTCCGTTCGCCAGGATCATTTCGGTGTAGGTGCCGCTTTGTAGTTGAAGCATGTCCGCCGCGGTGGTATAGCGGTTAGGGTGCTCGGCTGCTGACCCGAAGGTCGCGGGTTCGATCCCGGCCGCGGCGGTCGCATTTCGATGGAGGCGAAATGGTAGAGGCTGTCACGAGGCTATTTAATCATTGAGCTCTCGTGTAGGTTCGTGTACTAAAGCGATGACGTAAGTGTCATCGAGAACAAACGAGACCGTTTGTAGACACACACACACAACTAAATATATTTACAGGATGAAAAGATAAATACAACAAACCCCTTAGCACACACAACCTAAACTACAGAAGCCAATCGTGGCTAGTTAACGATATGGGGGCAAACGTGAGGGTTACACAAAAGTGTCACCGTTCATGAAGAAGGGCACGGACACCATCGACGAGGAACACGTGCAGGCGGCGGAGGCATGATGAGGCGGCGGCGACGCTCAGCCGTCGGTGGATAAGCAGAGGGACGCGTCCGGCGAAGCGGGGTCAACGGCCGGACGCCCTGTCGGCGTTCGCCAGCGGAAGACTGGTTGACAGAGGAGACGCTGGCGTTGCCTGGCCAACGCCAGGCGATGAGAACCGTGGGTCCGGCCAACGCCAGACGCTCGGAAGAGGGTTGTCTTGCGCCCAGGTGGGAGCCCTGCAGCGGCCGTTGCACGGGATCTCCGCCGACCGCCACTCCCGCGCCCTGGACACCTTCGCTCCGCCACGTCTCGACCACGTCTGTCCCTGGACCCCTCTGCCACCGTGGCCTTCCGCTTCCCAATTCCCGTGGAGGATGCTCATTGGCTGGGCATGCCTTCTATTTCCTCACGTGCAGTATTGCCGCCGCATCTTCTTCGTCAATTCTCCTCGATGGAACTCACACCCGCAGTTCTTGCCGTCGTCCTTCTCTTCTTCGATTCTTCACCTCATCACATTCGCGCACGTTTTGAAACGCGCACTTCACTCATCACATGAGCCCCCCTTTCGAAAAGTTTTTTTTGTTTAAAAAAAACTGCCGATTAGTGCGCGCTTCACCACACATTGCACATATCCAAAGCAGCTCACAACACTGTCCTAAATCAACAATCAAATGCATGCCCCTTGAAAGTTCTCATAACCAACTGATTGAGTCCCCCACACATTTTTGTTTTCACAGTTAAAGCATCATGCTAAAACTCATCACGTCACACTTCATATAACGTTCCTGTTCACACTTCACATATTTACAATAAATGCCAGTTCCGATGTCCGTGGTCAAAATCCCAAAATAGCAGCCGGTTATTAAACTTCACGCTCAAGTTATGGCATCCCAGACAAGCCGAACCTTCCTTGTCACCTGACCAGGGAAGAGAATCGGAAGTCCTTGGACGAATTTTCGACCACAGTCTCGTCTACATCGAAACCTGCGAACGATCGGATGCTTAGCCACCAAACCTCTAGCATCAACGCAGGACGGTCTGCTTTCGAATCGGAGGCGTTGCATCCAGGCGGGCTGATACAGCAGCGTCCACCTAACCGCTTCATTCCCGAGAATGCCTTGCTTTGGCTTGGAAACCTCCAATGGACAAGAAACCTTAAGAGAGGTCACTTGAACAGCCCAAGACGCCATAGAGCACCAGTTGGTCTGCTTACTGCTCGAATAGCAAGGAACAAGTGAAATATTACTCAACTCAGTCTCTACCAGTTCAGCTGTTTGTTCTCTTAGGGTTTCCACCCTTCCAAATGGGTCATCCTGCCTGCCCACGTCATCGCATGATGCTGACGGAGCTATCGACTCTGTTCTTCCCTTCTCAAAGAGCGATTCTGCACTCTGATTCAATTCTTGCCCACAAGTTACGTCTGCACTCAGCGGAAACATTAATCTAGTTCTATTTTCTAGAGACTTTTCTACATGGCTCTCAACCATGCCCACCCCGTCGACTATCGCAGCCTGTGCTACACCTGGCTCTGCGGCAACTGACTTAAGGTTCTCTGAAGGGCTTTCGCACATTGCCATGCCCAATGTTTCTGCAACCCTCGTTATGTTTGAAGACTCGGCGTCTTCACTAGAGATCTCCTTAGAGTCTTCATAAGCACATAGTATGCAACCATCCATTGCCCTTACATTAGAGCGCCCTCGTAGCACCTGCTCCTCTAGAGTCAGTGTGCGTAGCGATAAATCTTTCTGGGTGGCCGCATAACTTCCAAAAGAACAAGAAAGTTCTTTTCTGGCTAAGCTGTAACAACCTACACTTAGCTCAGACCCGAGACCTACGCTGGACTCGCTCCTACTCTCCACCTCTCTGTTACCATCTCGCCGCCTCCTTTCGATATCCGCAAGCTGCATCCCTTAACTGAAGGGTTCTCTGTTTCATCTCTAGAAGTTCTATCTCCCTTCCTCCTCATTTCTGCTTCAAACTCTATGTCCTCAGCTTTCTCTTGGCGGATTCTCTCCTCGCGTTCCTCACACCACGCCCTAATTTCCTCGCCTTCCAACCCCCATTCGCCTAGCCAACTCTTCTAAGTCTTCCCCTGCTCATCTTTATCTCACTTTCTTAACACCAGTCGAGTGTCACAAACGGTCTCGTCCTGTCGTAGCGGACGCCATTTGTCACGAGGCTATTTAATGATTGAGTTCTCGTGTAGGTTCGTGTACTAAAGCGATGACGTAAGTGTCATCGAGAACAAACGAGACCGTTTGTAGACACACACACACAACTAAATATATTTACAGGATGAAAAGATAAATACAACAAACCCTTAGCACACACAACCTAAACTACAGAAGCCAATCGTGGCTAGTTAACGATATGGGGCAAACGTGAGGGTTACACAAAAGTG
>JALIZH010024635.1:0-13109 GCA_030522465.1 Rhipicephalus appendiculatus | reverse complement strand
GACGACACCGCCATCGACGCACACATTAAGCGATATTTGCTCGCGAAGCCCACTGAATACGCAACCGCATATCACGCTTTGCGACATGCGTAGTCGTCTTGCCTGCCTAGTCACGTGAAATTCAGATTGTTGAGTTTTACGCGCCAGAACCACGATACGGTCAAAGACGCGCCATAGTGGGATACTACGCAATAATTTAGACCACTTTTTGGTTCTTCACCAGAAGTGCTCCAAGACGTACATAAATGTTCATTTGTTCATTTCCACCCACCGTAGTGCGGCCGCCGTAGAGCAGGGAATCGTACCCGCACCTTCGAGCTTAGCAGCGCGATACAAGTAAAAAAGCCGCTAAGCCACCAGAACAGGTCTGTTTGAGGATTCCTGCCTGCTGACTCTATCCTGGAAAATCATAATTAAACGCAAGCCACTGCCTTCTTCTTTTCTTAATCCCGCCTTTCAGTTGCCTCCATCGGATCGAAACGGCAAGTATAAACACGTCCACGTGTCTTCAAGCCGCTTGCCGGACCTTAAGAAGGCTATCAACTTGGGCCTGTTGGTTTGCCATAGCTCGTAAACTGTTGCGCGTGAAAAAATCGTAGAGAGGAACACGGAGACACGTTGCGGTGTGTTGCGCTCCGTGTGTTGCCGGACCTGTTTCCGACACTCGGTGGCACAGTTATCTCTTTTCTAACGCTGCCTTTCTGTTTCAAATGACCGTGTTTATAGACTAACCACCTTCAACTACATATACGGTGATTACTCGGAAAACCGGCAATCACGTCTTTCTGGGAGGCGAACCGGCGGCGACTCAAAACGGCCATCATTGATTAGGGGGTTTCTTCGGCCCTCCGCAACCCCACTTTGGAGGTGGCGCCCCCTTGCCGCTGGCGTAAAGCTCCACACAGACCACGTGCGGTCTCCGACACTAGGCGAAGCGCTCACCCCAGCAGGATGTGCACTCACGCGACTGACTGATGGTGTAGACGAATCCATCACTCAAAACGCCGACAGTAAGCGAGTCGCGCCGCAAAACGTGTGATTTGCGGCGCGCGCGCCTGCATGCATGCATGCATGCACACTCTTTACTGTCGTGGTTGCTCTCCTGAAAAGGCCCTCCAAGGGCAGCCATTTCGCCGTGTCGTTCCTCCGCTTCAGAAAAACACGGCCTGGGTTGTTAAGTGAGACTCCTTTCCGTCCTTCTATCCCGCATCCTCGTCCGCTTTCTCTACACACACAGATTTCTTTCGTCCGCTATGTATGCATGTAGTTATACCGCGCAGGTAGCCAATACAGGAAGGAAGGAAGGAAGGAAGGAAAACAAGAGAGGGGAAAGGCAGGGATGTTAACCAGTTTGGCATAACCGGTATGCTACCCTGCACGGAGGGAAGGGATGGGGGGAGATTGAAAGAAGAGTAAAGAAAAAGAGAAAGAGGAGGAGCACACACGCACACACATCACGTCACAGCGCAGAGCGGCAGTCTTGTGCAGTGTACGGCATCTTTAAGAGTCTACAGCCGCTCATGCAAGTCTGTTGTCCTTAGGAATCTCAGTAATGCCTTCGTTGATTGAATTCTTGATGGTTGGAGAACAGTTTCTAGCGTCATCGTTCTGTTGTCGAGACGAGCGAGGACGGATGAGAGGGATCGTCTCTGCACGGCATAGCGGGGACAGTCGCAGAAGATATGCTGCAAAGTCTCCTCGGTACCGCAGGCGTCGCAAGTAGCGTTGTCTGCCATCCCTATGCGAAACGAATATGACTTTGTGAAAGCCACTCGAAGCAATAAGCGGCAGAACAGAGTGGCCTCTCTTCGGTGGAGTCCCGTTGGTATTTGAAATCGCCGCAACGCGTTTAGGTGGTGTTGCCGATAGTTTTGGCTTCTTGGTGCATTCAGTGTTGCGATATCCTTTGTAATTTGGAGCATGGCAGCAGCATCAGACCTTGAAAGGGGTATAGCCTCTTCCTTGTCGCCTTGCAAAGCTGACCGGGCAGCACTGTCGGCATGTTCGTTGCCAATCACGCCGCCAATACAGGAAGCGAACGTTAGGCCAACGTTGTACAATTAAGAGAGACAATCAGACGACATTACATTTACGTAGGTATTCGCCAAGGTGGTTTAGTGGTGACGGTGCTTGACTGCTAACCCGAAGGTTGAGGGATGGAATCCCGACCGCGGCGGCCGCACTTAGATGGAGGCGGTATACTATAGGCCCGTGCACATAGAATTAGGTGCACGCGAACAAACACCAGATCGTATAAATTAGTGGATCACTCCACTATGGCGTCCCTTACAATCATATCGTGGTTTTGAATTAGTTCAATTCAACATGTTTGCACAGCGCAAGAAAGCGACCGTGTTGTGTCCTCCCTACGTCCTCGTCTTTCTTGCGCTGTGCAAACATGTTGATTCCAAATCACCAACTAGCCCAAGCTTCCGTTTTATCAAGTTCAATTCAATTCAACTTATTTCGACATCACAGGAGACATTACAAATATCACAACAGCGGTGCTGTGGGGCGAAAGCAAAAAGCCATTAAGGCTTGACGAAGACCTTTACACCATTTAACGCATAGCAACAGCAGCAGGTAATATACGCAGGTAATATACCACGCTTTATATATGCTCGTGCACGTGCTTGTATACGTGCGTGTATATTAAAAACATATGCAACATTTAAACTATTGAGCGCAAGCTCATCTCCCCCCATCCCCCTCGGCTTACTTAGTGATCTCTGAATTGAGTTCACTGTTGTGACAGCTTCCCAGGATTGAACTCGTGCTGATGCGGCGACACGCAGTATATAAGAAGGCGGACGGTGAGAGCAAGAAACACATAATACAAACGGTATAGCGTTTAGACTTGTTCGTATGTCAGAGAAAACTGCTTCTGTTCTGATAAGAATTTGAGCTGAGCGAAGAAGACTAACGAATGGGAAGACGCACTTACAAAAAAGGGAAGCTTTGTGAATTTCGCTACATAATGTTAAACAATACATATACGAAAGCAACTACGAACAATCGTACAAGTCTTTCAGCAATGCAATAAAAAATCCCGAAAGCGTGAAGTCCAGTCATATAACACTACTGTCTTGCTAAACCGTTTACACTGTTCTGGATTTCCTATTGCCGCTTTGACTACAATGTACCACAGCAATGCCAAATCACACATGTACCAAACTATTGACCGTTTCTGCTCAACACTATCGCAAACGAGCGACGACCTCGCAAAAGTAGACACGATTCATGAAAGGTGCACTGCCCGCGCGACTCCACCAAATACTAAAAACATTTCCTGCAGTTGGGACGAGAGAGAAAGCAGAGAAAAAACTTTATTGGAGGTATATACAGGGAGTAGGTGGGAGATGGCCCGGTGCGGGCCACCCCTCAGAACCACTAGGTGGGCTCCTCTTTACAGAAGCCCATTGGCGACCAACGCGACTCGGGCTCAGTTGACCAGGGCCTTCTGGCTCGCCAGGTCGGAACAGCCGAGCAGGGCTGCCTCCCAGTGCTCCCGGGTGGGGTTCGGTTTTGGGGTGAGGCGAGGGGTTGACTGGCATGCCCACACCATGTGGAAGATGTCCGAAGACTTCTCCGCACAGTGCGGGCACTTTCCTGTACAGGCAGGATCGAAATATTTTAAAACTGCCGGGCACAGCAGTGTTTTGGTGTAAAGGCGGAGGAGTAAGCGTTCCTCTGCCTTTGTAAGGCCCTTAAAGGGTTTAGGATAAATTGCGCGGCCGAATCGGTAGAATTCAGTAATTTCTCGAAACCTTAAGGCCGGATTAGGTTCGGGATCCATTTCGGAAGGGTCTGAAGGCGTTACCCGGAGAGTGAGCGCGCGGGCAGCGGCGTCTGCCGTTTCATTGCCTTGGAGGCCCATATGAGCTGGAGCCCATATGATCCTGCGGGACGCGGGGGGCCCCGACGTAATTGCTGTTTTGTAAAATGCGATACGCCAGGTGAGGGACGTACCCGTGTTGAATATTTCTGCAGGCCCCTCTCGAGTCGGTAATGACGACGCGCGAGTTCCCGTCTGCGGCAGCTAGCGCGATGGCGACTTCCTCCGCATGTGTTATGTTCTGTGCTCTGAATGTGATGCCATTCACCGCGACGTTTTGGTGGACGACTGCAGCCGTGTACCACACCCCCATGGTGAGGGCCGGAGGCGTCCACGTAAAAGATGCCGTGTTTGTTCCCATAGTGGCGGGCCAGTGCCTCCGCCCGCGCAAGGCGCCTGCCACTGTGGTCGTCACGTGTCACGTTGGCCGGAAGAGGGCGCACGTGCAGGGCGTATCTCCAGACTTCTGGGATGCGTACGCGCTCTTCCGTCTCTGTTGGGTGGTGGATGTGTAGTCGGGCTAATAGGCGGTGACCCGACGTAGTCTTTGAAAGTCTCGTGTTTTAGTTGGTCAAGTGTGCCTCCCGGAGCTCAGTGAAGGTGTTTACCATCCCCAGGCCCATAAGGCGCTGGTTGGACGTGGTTATCGGGAGATCGAGGGCACGCTTGTACATCTTCCTGAGAATCACCTTGAGGGCGTTCTCGTCAGACTTGCGCAGGTGGAGGTAAGGAGTCGAGTAGAGGACTCGACTGGTTACGAATGCATGCGCCAGCCGCAAGGCGTCTTTGCAACGTAACCCCCCGCGCTTGTTGGAAACCCGGCGGACCATACGGCCCACCTGGTCCCCCACCTTACGCAGTTTGGCCAATGTTGTATCGACTCGGCGGTGTTTATGAATAAACAGACCCAGTACTCTGATCTCATCGTGTTCTGGGATGGGTCCGCTTTCTAAGGACAGTTCAATTTTGGTAGTGCACTTTGGCGAGGGGCGGATGTGCACAAATTCCTGATTTGGTCGGGGAGCATTGAAGGCCGCAGCGGCGGGCGTAGGCGTCCACGATCTCCGCAGCTTGCTGCAGGTTGGCTTCTATGTCTCCTACCGATCCGTGTTTAGCCCAGATGGTAATGTCGTCGGCATACAGCGCATGCTGTATGCCTGCAACATTCTCCAGCTGAGCCGGTAGTTTCATCATTGCCAGATTAAACAGTAGGGGTGAGAGGACCGCGCCCTGTGTGGGGTACCTCTCGTGCCTAATTGGTAGGGGCCGTGTTCTTCATCTTGTATCCGGATATATGACTGTCGGTCAGAGAGGAATTGTCTAATATATTGAAACGTGTTGTGTCCACAGTTGGTTTGGGAAAGGTGCGTCAGAATGATGTCATGTGTAACGTTGTCGAAAGCCCCCTTCAAATCGAGGGCGAGTACTGCCTTGTCACTGAGGGGGTATTCGACAGGATTTAGAATTTCGCGGTCTAATTGAAGCAGGACATCCTGTGCGGACCGGTGCGGGCGGAACCCAAACATGGTGTCTGCAAATACGTGTTGGTTTTCCAAAAACTCGGACAGCCTATCTCGCACCATGGTCTCCATCAGCTTTCCCGCACAAGACGTGAGGGAGATGGGGGCGAAGGTTGTCCGTGTTTATGGCTTTGCCGGCTTTCGGAATGAAAGTGACCAGGGCAGTCTTGAGAAAAAGCAACGGACCGCTGTCGCCCATTTCGAGCGGCCCGAGATAATAGTCCATGGCGATACGGCTGCAGGCGGTTAACTCGGCACATAAACATTCTTGATTGTGAGGCAGGAAAATAATAAAACCTCAGCCCGCACCATAAGAATATAGCAGGCAGGTTATAAACTGCGGTTACCAACACCACCGCGTGTAGAGTGTATCCACTTAGCGTGCGGATAACGAGCTGCCATCTCTCTGAAACACTTCACTCGCCAAGGTCGCAGTGTCTCGGCGATCTCCTCTCAGCGACGCGCCCTAATCACGGCATCCGCTCGGTGTATCCGCGGCTAACGCCGGGGTTGATTGCCGGCAATCAGTCACGCGTCCGTTCCGGTCGTCCGAGCGCCGATCAATCAACGCCACAGCGGCCAACTGGAACCAGACGCCCCCCTTTGCGGCTGCGTCGAGAAACCCCAGAGAAAAAAAAAGTAAACAAGAAGGAAGTCGGGTGGATTGAAATGCGTCGCTTATGAAGAAATCAATGCTTGGATCACCGATCTTGTTCTTTCTACGATTAGCCAACCCAGTTAGTGCAAAGGACAGACTGGTGGGTGAGCTGGCGCCAAGCGATGCAGCGGAAATTAACCAGGAGTTGAAGAGTTCGCGAAAGGGAAATGACGCATCCACCTTACTGCCAGAGCAATTATATGGATACTCTTGGCGGGGTTTTCGCCATCGCCATCGCCTGTCGCCGTTATGTTCCGTAAAGCCCAAATCGATGACATCATATGTTCTACGTGCTAGTAAAAGGGCGCAAGCGCTGGGGACGAACGCGGCTCTAACAGAGACGAAGTTAGCCGGCCATCTCCATTGCACGAAAGGCGCATGCAATAAAATTGGCCCGTGTTTTCTCTCAAGCGCAGAAGAAACACCCTGCCCGTCTTTCGTTGGGCGAAGGATTGTGACAGGGTGCCAAGGGTATGGGGGGAGGGGCTGCATCGCTCGAACAGCAAGTGCGAACTTTGATCATACCGGGCGATGTCGCGAGCGCTGGCGCGCGCACTATCAAGAAAGACATCGGTAGACGGCCCGTGACGCACTGTGCTCTCACCGCCTATATAGTGCTGAGACAACAGACAGCACGATAACCTCTTCGCGCCCTGGAACGGCCGTATTCATTTACACCAGCGTTTTGTAGAGTTGCGCCAGATCGGATCCAAAAAAAGAAGCTGCGAGTCTTCGCATAATATTCCGATTTCTTTCCATCGCATTAATCGCTTCACCCTCGCGGCGAAACTCATTTTCTTTGCGTGTATTCCAGCCACTACGATCAGCAATCATGAAGACACGCAATTAACATAAGGTGTCAAATCTGCATCCTAACAGCCCTAACAGACTACTCTGAAGTTCTGGAGGTCGCACTGGCATTTGGACGCGGCCGATTTCGCCGCGAAATTCAAAAGTGAAGCACTGACCTTAATTTTTTATTCTATTAATGAACTTGCGGCGATGTTATTGACAGCTACATAGTCTTCAAAAATAGCTTGTCAGAATTGGCCAATTTACTGTCCCTTTGAATGGGAAACAAGCGGAAATTCCTTTCCTTGCTTAAACAGACAAGCCGTGCCTCCGGCTTGCCTGGCACTGCACGCAACTTGCTCATCCCAGCCTGCACATCAATTTTTAAACTTTACGTTCTTCTCCTAAGGTGCCTCTAATGTCCCATAAACAACCACCCCTGCAAGCAGCTTTCCTGTTGGTATTGTTGTTTTTCTAACGTCCTCCCTCTCTCTCGCAGTCTCTTAACTTTTTTTTCCTATTTGCAACCTTCGAGAGCGAGTTGTGCGAGGAGTCGATGCATATTCATGGTTAGGCGCTCTCGTTGTCGCCTGCAGCGCCACCCAACGTCCTGGTGCGTGCGAGGCCTAGCTTCTATCACGGACGCCTCAGGGGGAGCTAATCGTTTCTCCGTGGCGTTATCCCATGAATGCGCGACGCTTGCTATTAAGAGCCGCCGCTTGCTCGGCGGCATCAGCGGCAGCGCTGATTGAAAATTTGTCTCGCAGATAGACGCGTACGCTATTGAGGGCGCGCCTGTCTTGCGACGAGAAAAAACGAGACCATAGGGCATTCGAGGGCGTCGTGTTCATTTTAACATCTATGTCTCATAGCCATTCTTTTTCTCTTTCTTTTAATGCGAAGCATTTCTTAGCGAACTTCGGCGAGTTAGAGCGTAGCTAATACCTATGCTAGCATAGGCAAACATGGCGAAAGGAAACTGGCGTTTTTACATAACCATTTTTCGAGATGAGACAAACTAATCGCATGATGAAACATCCTACCATTTACACAAACCGAGTCAGTACTATTTCGCACATACTGAACTTGCATAAAGAGCTGAGTAATATTTACAAAAGTATACCTAAATCTATACAAAGGCATATATTACTTTTAATTTCTTGAATTTCTTCGTAACTTACTAAGAAGCAGTGTTATTTTCAGAGGCGAAGTTTAAAGACCCTATAAATCTACATCTTTTAGCCTATCAGTGGAATCGCAAGTACATGGCCCCGATATTTTCCGTGAGCAACTGCAGCTGCTTTTGCATAAAGTGCTCACAAAGTGCAGAGATGCAAAATGTTTCTAGCTTCTCGCCTTATTCGAAACCGTGCCGCATTTGGCAGGGAATCCCGAGTGCACGGAGTCGAAACTGCACTTTGCTTTCAGTTTATTAATATAGGGTTTAACATACAAGAATCAATTAGAGATAGCATGCAGATCGAACGCAAACCCATAATTGTTCACTGCTTACTCCTGTGTCGTAAGATTTAACGTCTCAAAACCTTATTATTATTATTAAATGCAAGCGCATAACATAGCGTATCCTCCCCCCCCCCCCCCCTTGTAACCTCTGAACAGCGAGAAGTGGACGGTGGCGCCCTGGCCTAATCGTTACTTGATGCATACAACACCAGTACACCCCCTATGACATTGATTAGTACATTCGCTGTACTGTCGACTATAATGATGACTAGCGTAGGCTAAATAATGAGTAATATTTACTAATACTAGCGATATATTTGGTTATTGATTGCTAATGGAAGCTAGTGTAGGTCTAGTAATAAGAAATGTCAGTTAGTGTTGCGTTACGCACTGGCTAAATATTGGATAGTGTTAGCTAATGCGCAAACTCTTACACAAGCAACGTTGCTTAAGTTCATTCTCCACCCAATGATGTTTTCCCATGTGCACCAACCTCAATTGGTTCTTCTGCATTGATTTTCTTCTTGTTTCGTTCGTACCCAACTCTTTTGTTCAAGACTCCGCAGTCCTGCAGGCAGGTTCTAGCTGACAAGTCACGTGCTTTTCAGGACAAGCCTCACTTTCCCGGGTCGTGCACGCAGCGTTGCTCGACGCCAGCAATACAGTCTCACCTTCCAGCCAACAATTATGTCTCCGAGTTCGGCCATGCGCTATATTCTTCAAGCTCCTCTCCCCCTATAGCCCCAAATTACGTCGTCCCACGGATACACAAGGGTAATTCAAGCACGAAGCGTGCCATTTTCCCCGGCGTCTCTTTTAGGCACATTCTGTCCTATTTTTTTTTTTTTTGTTATGCTTACGGACACTCGGGTGGCTTATATTTCGCTGTCGTCTGCTGCGAACGAACCGGCGGCCTCTGGAGTTTCGTCGGCAACGTGCGTACAGCGCGCCAGTGATTAATGAAGTCTCGCTATGATCACAATGACTTTGTTAATGGCACCGCGTGTCGCCGCGACCCTTTAATGAAGCCGTTGGCTACGTCACCCGATATATATCTTTTTTTCATTATTACACCTAGGGCTTTTTTGTTGTTATAATGGCATCGCTCAGGTATCGTAGTCTGCGCTGCGCGTGTATACATAGGTGTGATCAGGACACTATAAACTATGTTGTCGTCTGACGGCACACAGTCCAGGCACAAGACAGGCGGTATCCTGCGTCACTGCATGCGCCGTTAGTCCCCCCTTAGGTATGCGTCGTCTGCGAGCACTGTTCGGCACAATGGACACCCTATTTACACTACGAAGCCCCTTCAATCTTAGTGTCTTAACTAACTTCTCCGATTTGAAGTGCTCAAAACATTATCAGTTCCGCAGTGGTGTGGTTTCCTGAATTATAATTGCGGCTATTTAACGCGCACCTAAATATATGTACGCGTGGTTTTTTTTTGCATTACCTGTGTTTCGTAATGCGGTCGCCGCGGCCAAGAACCGAACCCACTTCACCTAGCCCAGCAGGACAAAGCCTCAACTTCTGAGCTACAACTGCCGCCGAAGTCATCCTGGAGGAGCACTAGACACAGGCAGAAGTATTCTGTGAGGTCAAACTGACGCAGGTGTTCCTTCGTAAGTGCACCACGCCGGCCTCTTCGTAATGATATCGCCAGCGCATCAGTAATTGATGAAATTTTCTTTCACCGAGAAGGAGCATTTTCTGAACACGGACCCAGTTTCCTAGGGTACACTGCTTTACCGTGCGCCAGTGTAAATACGTCGTCAAAGACGCATATTTGTGACGTCAGCAAATTATGACCATTACAGCATGCACTAATGAAACGTTTTCCAGCTGGCGCAGAAACATTGTGATACATCGTGCCTAATCCAACGGGTCAGCTACGGCGAGGTCACCACTTGGAGGACAGTTTCTTTGAGGCGTGTATGCAAAGTTAACGCCATCGGCTTATCAGATTGCATGAGAGATCCTTGCGACTCGTTGAGTGATCGGTTCCGTTATTTAGAGCTCAACTGATGATACGTTATTTTACGAGCTTAATAGACAAATGCAAAAAAAAAACGTGCAGTACTTCAGCGCCGTCCTGCACATAACTAAACCGAAGAAATGAGGCTCCAGGAATAACAGCACATTGATTGGCGCTGTGAGCAAGGTATTAACGGATAAACTGTGCAGTGAAGAAGAAAAGCACACATAGGATTTGCACGGCGAAAACCACGTGAGTGACCCAGTGTGCGTACGTGTGCACCGGCCGTGAGCGAAGCGGGTGAGTAACGGCTGTCACGTGACCAACTCGACCAGCAGTTTGTGTGACCTTTATACTGCGACGACACTTTCGGCGCGCGAAAGCTACACGCATGAACGTGTTTATACAGTGACACAGTTGCGTGCCCGTAGTTAAATCAGTCTGATGGTGCCTTGTGTTAGTTGGGTTAACGATACGCATACAGGAACGCTGTTTTCATCCATGAATCAGCGGTGTGGCGCACCTGAAACAGCGTATCGGACAATTGCCAATGCCTACGCTTATGCTACAAAATACAGTAGACTACATGTATTGTGTGGCACAGTTTCAGTTCGTACTTCAGAAAATCCAGGGCGATGATGTCGATGACGCATTCATTTAAAAAACTGCGAAAATTTACCGACTCCGCATACTTATAAGACTGCTGTTTTATTTTGGGGGGGAGTGGTAGTGAAGCAAGGTCTGAGATTGGGCTAGTTGGTGACGAATGGTACGTTTGGAATGGTAAGGAATAGTAGTTGGTAAGCAATGGCACGTGAAGGGGGGAATGGTACCTTTGTAACTTCAGGGCCAATGTTCACAAAGATATTGCGTAGTTCGTAGGTTGAACGATCTTCACCCCTAGTTGGCCGCCTTATCCTATAATACACGCAGAACCTCAATCGGATAGACTTTGTATCTGCGAACAATGCTATAACGTACGATATATGAATACGGAATTCGTGTGCATTTTCTTGTCGCAGGATTTGATCGTTACAAGGTTCCTTCCAATATTTATACAATCAGGACCACCAAAAGGCACAAATGGAAGGGTATACACACTTTGAATAGCGCTTAACAAATGTCAAGCGTTTCTAAAAATCTTATTTTATGGGATCGAGAGGTGGGCGGGGTATGGTTTCAGTAGAGACTGTACATCGTCACGAATGTCGCTTCCTCGTTCGTACAACGTATATGCACCGTTGTGGTGCTACAACAGATGGCGCTTGTGCTGCTAAAAACGACTTCACGGGTTCTATTCCAGGTTACGGAGGCGAACCAATGGGGTAAAGTGCGCGACTGTTTGGGCCCAATATGGACACCTCCAGTCTGTACGGAGTCTGTCAGATACCTCCTATGCCATTTTCAGACATAGCCCATAATTCTTTTTATTTTAATGCTTGTCAACTATATTCTGAGATGGAAGACGGAGTCATGGTAAACAAAGTGGACACCAGCTGGCGCGCCTTGGGGGGGGGGGGGGGAAGTTTACGTGTTTTCGCAATTGATAGTTGGGTCAGCGTCGGTCGCCGAAGTATAATGTCTTAATAACACAGCAATGTGTGATATTATCCAGCAGCCAGCTGACTTAATTACTGCCTCTATGTTTCAAAATGAGCAGATGCGCGCTACTGACTTCCGGTGTTGAACACCGCAAACTCATTATAAACGGGCATTTATTATTATTTTTTTTTATGTATGCTTCCACAAGATAGGTACTCATTCATTTTATGCACATGCCAAGGATACACGCATGAAAAAAGGAGCTAAGATTATATTAAGGCTGTAAACGTCCAGTCTCTTTTTTTTTGTTTGTTTGTTTCTATCTTCGTCACTAATGCGTTACGAGGAAGGTCCAGTGTCGGTGTTAATTAGGCGGACTTAATTGCCACATGCCTAATAAAAACTGCTCGGCCGAGCTTTCAGACAGCTTGGGAAACGTTAAGGGAAAACTGATCACGGGTTTAGTTACTTCGACATTTCACAGGAGGTTATGAAATTTTCCCGTCGTATTTTATTTGTCTGTCTACTGCTTCTTGCGTAAGGTTTAGTATACCTGACGGCGAAATTTGGTTGCAGACATTCGTCTATCAGTGAAAGGTTTGTTCCATCGGCACTATTGAGGTTATACCTTAAGCTGTAACGATGGTGAATGACATGACTAAGCGGCTGAGAGTTTAGTTTCTTCCGCATTCCGGTCGCTACATTCCACATGCTGCCGAATGAGTCCAGCACAATTTCTTTAATTTCGACATTTATGTTTAAATATGTTGCAGAATAACGGCTAGGTGGGCGAGTTGGTTTGGGTTCATATTGATTTATTACGGCAGCGCGGTAACGAATACAAAGGGCAAGAGGAAGACAGGACATGCGCTGTACTCACAACATTATGTGAGTATATAAAATGTGTTGTAAAATATGTAATATATGTAAATATGTTGTTTTGCACAATTCAATCAGATACTTTCAATAAAAAATGACATCGACCGGAGTTTTCAAATGTCTTCGTGATGTAGTGATACAAAAAAAAATATCGGGATTTATATTGCAATGCCAGCACGATTGCTCTGACAACAGAGGTAGTTGACCTATTCCCTGCATGGATATAGGAAGCTCCTCATCGATGCTAATTTCCAGCGGGAACACGAAATCATGTAACATCGGCGACGACATAAGAATGACAGCGATCAATGTACCGCCTCGGAATGGGAAGTTGGTGTGCGTACGTGCATCATCGCTATAGTGTGCATTGGCTCATATTCGTGACATAAGGCGTGAGGGTTGAACACTGTTCGGTACGGGGGAACCTGAATGACTATGTTT
>JALIZH010024634.1:0-12227 GCA_030522465.1 Rhipicephalus appendiculatus | reverse complement strand
CGGTGGAATATCAAACCCAACGTGTAGTCCGGCATTCGCTGCCTTCGTCCTGTAATGCACATCTCTGAAACTTGGTTTTGAGTTTCGGGAATATGACGCGAAAAGCGTTTGGGGGGGATAATGGCAATATCAAATAAGAGAGGTCCCGTCAATTTGCAGGACTTCCTGTCAGTTTATTTCTGTTTAATTTTTCCACCTCTGTATAAGGACTTCGATGCGTGTTCAGCTGAAAGGAGTACTGACACGACTTTGGAAGATACCAAAAGGACATATTTCGTTTCCTTGGTATGCAGTGTCAACGCTCTCCACACAGCGGAGTCAGACAACACGTATAAAATATTTTATTTTGATTTTAAAGTTTTCGTCGCTGAGTGTCTGCACGCCAGCCCACTGCAATGGACATTATCCAGACGAATCAACACAGTTCTTGAATTTGCGAGCTCTGAGTCCCGCGTGCAGCCTAAATCGCAGAAATCGCTCTCAGGGTCACTGGACGACAATTCAATCATCGTTGTTTACGTGCACCACGAGCAGATGACAGATTTGTCGTTAGTACGTCGCCAGTTGCTGTCTTCCCGTGACGTCACACTGCTCTGAAACGTCACTGAGAAGCCGCCCCCTCGATACCGAAACCGAAATTGCTGTTTTATGGTAGCGGTATTAAAAATATATTCAATGCATTCCGAAGCACTACGGCACTCTCTATAGGTTTCTCGCCACCAGTAGTTTTATTTAAAACAAAAATCCAAAAATGTTTAAAATTCGTGTCAGTACTCCTGTAACACAACTCTGGAGAACCATTGGCGTACCAGGAGTAGGGAAGGTTGGGGTTCAACCCCCGAAAATTATCATTTTTGCACGTGTATACTCACACGATTCCAATACTCATACGAACACACGCACGAACATGCGTAACAGAGGCGGATCCAGAGGGTGGGCGGTAGGGGCGACCGCCCCCCCCCCCCCCAAAAAAAAAGCCTGTGCGAGCACCCCCCTCTCACTTCAGTTTTTACTCGTTCACCTACTATCACCGTTTAGGATAAATGAGTGGGACCACTGTGAGCACACATTAACAGTATTTATGCTACGATGGAGTCTTTATGCTGCTAAAAACAAAACAAGTCATGACCACGTCCCCCTCTCCGGTGTTACTTCAAGCGACCGCCCCCCCCCCCCCCCTCCCTAAAATGAGTGGCTGGATCCGCCCCCTGGCTGGAAAGCTACGCATTCACGTGCCCTCCGTCGAGACACTCTCAGACATCGAAAATTACGAGATTTCCAAAGGCTGTAGACTAACCTTTTTGATCGCAAATACCATAAGAATCGATTCCATTCAAATACGACCACACTCTCGAAAATAAAATAAATAATAGGAAATTCCGGGCCCGAGTGAGGATACCAACCCATGCCGCTTGCGTGGTAAGCAGGTGTTCTATCTCAGAGCCACAATATTTGTTGCAACTCCTTTGGAAGAAACAAGAAACGCTATATGGAAGTCATGTAGTGGAAGGAGTCTCCTTAACGCATCATATATTGCATGGCAGAAGCGGAGAATCGCGCCAGGCGACAAAAGATGTGACCTGAGCAACGGGTGGGTGTTTTAAAGGCCCATCCATTACAAAGCGCTCAGAAATAATTTAATCGTCATGAACACCAGAAGCATCAGCATCGTGAGCAGCTGCGTAGGTTCGCGTGTTTCCCTATACGAAAACGTAGTGTGCCCATCGCTGATTAGCAAAAGGAGTATTTAACTATTGTGCATTCAATAGGCATTGAGTGATACTTTGGAACGGCCAGTGTTACTCGCACAGTCGTTCGTTTCCTAACGGCACGATTCACTCAAGCACCGAGAACCATAGGTCGGCACTTTAAGGGAGTACTCACTCAAACTCACTCACCAAAATTTTTTCAGCCTTCGCATTCACTCACGTTCACACTCACGTCCACTCACACTCATGAGTACTCACTCACGTTCACACTCACCTCCACTCACACTCATGAGAACTCACTCACGTACACACTCACGTCCACTCACACGCATGAGTACTCACTCATACTCAACTCACCACGTTCAAATGAGTGTGAGTGAGTGTGAGTTGAGTGCACTCATGAGTGAGTGTGCCGAGCTCCATAGGTCGGCATTTTAAGGGAGTACTCACTCAAACTCACTCACCAAAATTTTTTCAGCCTTCGCATTCACTCACGTTCACACTCACGTCCACTCACACTCATGAGTACTCACTCACGTTCACACTCACCTCCACTCACACTCATGAGTACTCACTCACGTACACACTCACGTCCACTCACACTCATGAGTACTCACTCATACTCAACTCACCACGTTCAAATGAGTGTGAGTGAGTGTGAGTTGAGTGCACTCATGAGTGAGTGTGCCGAGCTCCATAGGTCGGCATTTTAAGGGAGTACTCACTCAAACTCACTCACCACAATTTTTTCAGCCTTCGCACTCACTCACGTTCACACTCACGTCCACTCACACTCATGAGTACTCACTCACGTTCACACTCACGACCACTCACACTCATGAGTTCTCACTCACGTTCACACTCACGTCCACTCACACGCATGAGTACTCACTCATACTCAACTCACCACGTTCAAATGAGTGTGAGTGAGTGTGAGTGAGTGTGAGTTGAGTGCACTCATGAGTGAGTGTGCCGAGCTATGCCGAGAACCGAAGAAGGCTAGCAATTCAACGGCGATCCGCGCGAGTCCCGTTCACGCATTCGCGATCTGCTCTTGAAGGCGAAGCTCAAGCGCTCTCCGATTTAAAAAAAAAATAATATTTTTAGCGATTTTATATTTTTTTTAGCAGACACGCTACCCCATTATATAATTTTGAAAAATGGGCTGCATAATGTGCAGACCAACTTTTAAACCGTGTTATCAAGATCGCGGCAGTAGCCGAATCGGTAAGGTGTTCAGCTATAAACCGAAAGGGCGCTGGTTCGAATCCCGGTGCCGGTAATGTTAAAAGAAGTGAAAGCCGTAAAGCGATGTTGGTAACGAGCCTAAAACGCTGAATTCCGGTTTTTTATTTTTAATCACGACCTGAAGTATAGTGAGCAGACCAACTTCTAAACAGTGTGTCCTGTGCCGTGGTGGTAGATGAATGCGTATGGTGTTGAGTTCATAACCAAAAGGTTGATGGTTCGAATCACAGAGCTGGCAATGCTCAGACACAAGGGAGTGATACAGTGATCCTTGCTACCGAAGTCAAAGTGCCCGGCGCACGATTTGGGAACCGTGGCTGAAGCAATTAGCAGACCGACTGTTAACTAGAAAGGGAGGACCCGTTAAGTGCTAAAAGCACAAGCGCCTTTTTTTTATGCAAAAATAGAAACGCCATTTTTTAAAATAAAAATAGGGGGGCAGGTACCAATACCGGCATGGGACCGTGAGGCCCGAAATGGTCCCATGCCGGCAAGCTGACTCAACCCCCCCGAGCGATTTAAGCATCGTACTGCCGTAGCACCACCACGAAGCCCGCTCGTACCTTATTCTGACGGAGGTACCCGTTGAGGTTTGCACCATAAAGAACCGAGCGCTAGTCCGGGTACTCCCCTCTGCCTTTGAATCCGGTGGCCTCCGGTCGGCACCGGGAATCGAACCCGGCACCTCCCACTTCGGAAGCAGACGCTCATACCATCCTGCTACCGTCGTGGTGGGAATATCGGTGACAAATGCTCTATATCAACTTCATCGACGCGCGACAAAACTTCAGAAAATAAAACTTTAAAGGCTCTAAAGAATACTTGTGTAAATGAGGCCGACAGCGGGATTCGAACCACCGCCTTTTCGGTTTGTAGCTGAACACCTAACCGACTCGGCTACTGTCACGATCTTGATAACGCGGTTTAGAAGTTGGTCTGTACATTACGCAGCCCATTCTTCAATATTAAATGCTCGTGTGGTTGGATTTGAATGAAATCGATTCCTGGGGTACGTTCCGATCGAAAACTCAGTCTATAGCCTTTGGAAATCGCGTAATCTTCGATTTCCGGAAGTGTGGTCGTGTTTGAATGAAATCGATTCTTATGGTCTTTCCGATCACAAAAGTAAGTCTATAGCCTATGGGAATCTCGTAATATTCGATTTCCGAACGTATGGTCGCATTTGAATGAAATGCGACCATACACACAGTGTGCGCCGCCATTGATACAACTTCTAACTCTGAATCCCCCCTCGCCAGGGGCGTAACTGATGGGACATTTGGCGCTGCCAGCGCTGACGTCATGAATTACCCTAGGAATCGATTTCATTCAAATACGACCATACTTTCGGAAATCGAAAATTACGCGATTTTCAAAGGCTACATATTTACATTTTTGATCGGAAATACCCAAGGAATCGATTTCATTCAAGTGCGACCATACGTTCGGAAATCGAAAATTACGCGATTTCCAAAGGCTATCGACTAACTTTTCAACCCCCGTATATAATATTGAAGAATGGGCTGCATAATGTGCAGACCAGCTTTTAAACCGTGTTATCAAGATCGCGGCAGTAGCCGAATCGGTAAGGTGTTCAGCTATAAACCGAAAGGGCGCTGGTTCAAATCCCGGTGCCGGTGAAAGACGTAAAGCGATGTTGGTAACGAGGCTAAAACGCTGAATTCCGGTTTTTTATTTTTAATCACGACCTGAAGTATAGTGAGCAGACCAACTTCTAAACAGTGTGTCCTGTGCCGTGGTGGTAGATGAATGCGTATGGTGTTGAGTTCATAACCGAAAGGTTGATGGTTCGAATCACAGAGCTGGCAATGCTCAGACACAAGGGAGTCATACAGTGAACTTGCTACCAGAAGTTAAAGTGCCCGGCGCACGATTTGGGAACCGTGGCTGAAGCAATTAGCAGACCGACTGTTAACTAGAAAGGGAGCACCCGTTAAGTCTAAAAGCACAAGCGCCTTTTTTTATACAAAAATAGAAACGCCATTTTTTAAAATAAAAATAGGGGGCAGGTACCAATACCGGCATGGGACCGTGAGGCCCGAAATGGTCCCATGCCGGCAAGCTGACTCAACCCCCCCCGAGCGATTTAAGCATCGTACTGCCGTAGCACCACCACGAAGCCCGCTCGTACCTTATTCTGACGGAGGTACCCGTTGAGGTTTGCACCATAAAGAACCGAGCGCTAGTCCGGGTACTCCCCTCTGCCTTTGAATCCGGTGGCCTCCGGTCGGCACCGGGAATCGAACCCGGCACCTCCCACTTCGGAAGCAGACGCTCATACCATCCTGCTACCGTCGTGGTGGGAATATCGGTGACAAATGCTCTATATCAACTTCATCGACGCGCGACAAAACTTCAGAAAATAAAACTTTAAAGGCTCTAAGGAATACTTGTGTAAATGAGGCCGACAGCGGGATTCGAACCACCGCCTTTTCGGTTTGTAGCTGAACACCTTAACCAACTCGGCTACTGTCACGATCTTGATAACGCGGTTTAGAAGTTGGTCTGTACATTACGCAGCCCATTCTTCAATATTAAATGCTGGATTTGTGTTTCCCAGCCTCGGTGCACTTATAGCCAGAAATGTTCAGTTTTGTGAATATTTCGAAGTTTCCTAGAGGTTTGACAAAATTTATTGATTTGCTATTTTTCGTCGAAATGGTAAGGTCTGCGCAAAACTTCAATCTTCCCATGTCTTGAAGTTTGCTAGCGGGCTGGCAAGATTGATTTGCTGACTCCTTGTTACCGAAGGCGTTGGAACGCGTGTATGCGCAGTGAAGAAAGACAACCGGACGGCGGGAATCCCAACTCTCAACGAACTTTATTCTCGTATCTTCGCTCTCCTCGCCTTCCCCGCGAGTTGAGGTAGTTGAGTAGGCGAGGGGAGAACCGGTTATGAGAGGAGAACTCCCGCGTCTTCTTTAGTTAATTTCTTGGCGTCCACCAGAGTACTCCCGCCTTAGTGAGTTGCCGACGTATAGTTAAAGGTCCATGCAAGTGGGTGTTTTTGATAGCCATCCGCTGTGCGTTAGCCGAGTGGGCACCTTATTAGCTTGGGCTGGCGTTGAAGTTGGGGGGTCCTGGTGAGAATTCCCTTGGCGGAGACACCACTGTATCTTCGCTGTCCATGTGTCGGTCATGGTCCATTGCTATGGAACTGTCGGTCACGGTCTATTGCTATCAAAGAAGGCACCCCGAAGCAGCAGGCTATCCAGTGGTACAGGAAAGCACTAGCAACCGTCTCGGTGGTGATGTCCGCGACAGGGGACCCATGGCCTCCGCTCAGCGGGTTAATCTGTCTACGCAGGTCAGTAGGGAACTCTGTCCGTGGCAGGGTGGCTGTGGGCCGACGGTGTCCAGCTGGACATGATCAAAGCGAGAATACGGCGTTGGGAGTGTTCCCAGTGCTGTCTAGGTGTGGTGTTGTAATTGGAGCGCTGGAAACAGTGGTGAATCCAGAGGGTAGAGGCGATCGCTCCCCCCCCTCTCCCCCCCCCCCCCCAAAAAAAAAAAACCTGTGTGAGCACCCCCCTCTCACTTCAGTGCTAGTCGTTCACCTGCTACCACCATTTAGGATAAATGAGTGGGACCCCTGTGAGCACATATTAACAGTATTTATGCTACGATGGAGTTTTTGTGCTACTAAAGACAAAAAAATGTCATGACCACGCCCCCCCTCACCGGGGTTACTTCAAGCGACCGCCCCCCCCCCCCCCTCCTAAAATGAGTGGCTGGATCCGCCCCTGATGCGTAATGATCGGTTGAACGCTTCTCCCTCCCCCCATCTCCACACGAAAAAACTTTCTTGTTACGTCATCTTAACAGTATTGCTTGCTGGCATTGTACACAGTAAACCATAAGAGTACGTTGTTTGTGGCTAAGACTTCTGCTCGCGAGCAAGCAACAATTCAGAACACTCACTGAACACAAAACAAAATTCCGCAGTCACGTGTCAAGTTAAGTATCGATCACACATAGCTTGACATGCGTTTAAAAGTTTACATAGCCATGCATAGTCATTTTGTAATCGACGAAGTCAACTTGCGCTACCAAAGCACCATTATTATGGACACGTCTTCAGCCGGAGCTGAATGCTAAAAAACAAAAACGTTAGTTATTACGTAAATGTTGTTTTCATCCGGACTTCGCTAATGATAGGTCCAGCCTCCGTATTGGCTTAACATTTATTTTACGGCCACCTTCATGGTGACAACGTTGTGGTAGTACAGCTTCACACCTGGTAAATACCGTGAAACATTGCACTGGCGAATGAGGACAGGCACATGGTAAGAAGAGACACCTAAAGCAAGACACACAACTTTCGTTGCGCGTCTCTTCCATACTATTCATGACCTTGTTCGCCAGTACAATGTTTCACAGTATTCAAAAGGACCAACTAACCCAGCTGTCAGCTCATCACACCTGATAATTATTTCTAGTTCATCGGTTCTCCGTCCTCTTCTTTTCCGACAGACGTTCAAGAAACCTGCGGCACAGGACAGCATCCAGCGGCAGCCGAACGTCGTCGACGGCGCGATGCAGAAGCGACCGCCGCCCACTTCGGGTCTGTGCATTTCCGAGGGTGACGCCGTAGGTGGTACCCACCACAGGGAACGCTTCTTCCCGCCACGGGAACCGGCCAAGCGCGTAACCTTCGACCTCTTCGCGTCTAGCGACGGCTCTCCCCCACGGAAGGGTTCCTCCTGGACGTGTCACCCGGACCAAGGTGGCGGACCGTTCCTCGTCAGGGACAAACGCAGTGTAGCAGCCGACGACGAGGACTCCGGAGACAGCATGTACAACTCGGGCGAGTCCTTCCCGCCACCTCCAACGACGTGCTGCTTCGAGGAGAGGTATCAGCGTCCCGATGAAGATCCCTGCGGTGAAGACGAGTCCGCCGCCAAGCTGTTCGACGCGTACGGCTTCAACCCTTCCTGCTGCCACAGGGGTTCGCCGCCTCCGCAGACGCCGCCTCACTCGGCGGTGACGGTGATGGACAGTAGTGACTCCGACGAGGAGGACGAGATGAGCAGTGACTCGGGGGGTGAAGCGACCCTCTTCAACGCCTCCAAGCTGGTGGTCACTTCCAGTCCTGCCAGGACAAAGTGTTTGACGATACCGCAGGCGGCCAGGCACGGCGCCCGACCGCCCCCCCATGGAGAGCAGTTTATAGTGGGCGTGGGGTGTTGCCAGAGTATGCGGCGTATTTATTGCGGTGGATCGTGCCGTGCTTTGCGCGTGTTTTGAAGGCAGCGATGAAACATTGATAAGGGTGCTAGTTGAAGTAGGTGCTGTGTGTGCGGTCTGGAACCGAAAAACAAGCCAAGCCTCATTTTGTTCAAAGTGTGTGATTGTGCCATAGTCATGTTGGACGGCATGTGCCAGTGCGAATGATGCGCCATTTCGGTCGTGCCGCCTCATTTCATGTGGCGCTCCATTGTATCAGATCAATTGCGGGGATGGGGGGAAGTCTGGGTGATAAGGTTGGTGCCGTTTTAGATGTCGTTCGTGTTTGTGGTTTCGTTTCAACGTAAATTCTTGCTTTTGTTCCTACATAGCTTGATTGTAAAGCCTCAAGAACACGGACGATGATATGCGCTGTACACTCAGCGCAAGTCTGTTTGAATTTTGCTTCACGAATTCGCCCAAGGACGGGAATACGACGTACGCACAGCCAGCCTGGCTGTGAGAAGAGAGAACAAATGCGCGAAATGTAGATATATTTATCGCTACGTATGTCTGCCTTGGCACCTTTGCGTTCAAAAAATGTTCTTGTTTCTTGATTTTTTAGAATTATCGTGGACCTACCAAGAACTACAATAAGAGCCAGTTGGTTATGCATTGTCTTATATAATAGCGCTGCAGCATGAAAACAAGAATTTGTTGCCAACACACCACACAGATCGCGAACTGCTTTATTATAGCGTTTATAGCATAAACGGGCAGCGCTACCATCACTTGAAGAAAGATAAATACTGGTATACTGCAGAAGCGGATGCATGTAGAGTAGAGTAGAGTAGATCCTTGAATCTGTGGCGCACACCCACGCTGGGGGGATTGGCCAAGAACCGGATAGTTTTGTAAAATTATTTAATAAAAGGTTAAATTTGGTCTATTTAAAAGAAATAAGAATGCAACAGGAAGAAATTATTAATGGAGTATAATAATGAACTGGAAGAAAAGCAATGAAGCGGTGAATTTAATTTAAATTAACAAAAAAAAAAGAAAAGCAGGTGGGAGAAGTTTGGAAAAGTAAAAAGTAGGAGCAAAGATTGATTTCAACACTTAAATCTCTTTGAACCTTTAACGAACTCCTGCAGTGCATCAGCAATGTTTCAGTCACTGTGGCCCAGACCCAAAGCCCCAAAAGAAAGTACTTGTGTGCTTGCGCTGCACCTGCAGTAACCATCGTTTTCCTTCTAACAATGGTGGCGCTGCACGTGTATATACATGGGAAAAAATGGTGCAAAATGAGCGCTTAGTGATCTGTGTTGATGTGTGTTCATGTGTAATCAGTCCTTGGGCATTACAGCTGGATTGTCGGAGAGAACCCTACCAAACTTCATGTCTGACTGCGCGAAGCGCTAGGGTGCTTTATATCTGCCGTAACTTCAGGTGGATTGGACAGTACACACCTTGACTGGCATAACTGACTGTCGAAACAAGACAAAGGTTCACGAAAGAAATGTAGGCTTGAGGCGCTCAGCCGTGGTAGAACAAGGGGTGTTTCAGGCTGGGGTCAACTCCTCGACAAGAGTGGACATTAGTAAGTCTGAAAATCATGCAAGCTCAAGAAACATGGCAGTAGCGCATCAACAATGCAAGGGGTGCGAGTCCTCAGAAACGATACAAGTGTACTCACTTTCCTGCTAGAATATAGTCGAAAATGCCAACGAAACGTGTATTTACGGGTTGAGTTAAGTCATTGGTAGGATGTGCAGAAAACATGACCACACGAGAGATGTTAGCTTCCTTGAGTTTATTGCCAATGGCTTCGAGTCAAACCTAGTCCAACGACAGCAAAGTGTTAAAAAGACCACCACCCGTGGTTCGAGTGGTGCCGCTCAATTGTGCCCTGCCAAGTCAAATATCTTTGCCAACTTTCGTAGCATCGTAGCCGACTAGAAGCGTGTACTTAGCTGTCCAAGAATAGCAGTGCCAACCCGTGTAACGGCGTGAGGCTATGTGATAACGTTCCTTTTATGGATTAATCTTTTTTTCTTTACTAGTGCTTTCTCTTCCCGAACTTCGTTGAAGAAATCTTCCGCCTAAGCAGTCCCATGTGCCACACCGTTAACTAGAAGCCGTAAAGAATGCTCGGGCAACGTGATATTTACGTTTTTGTCATTAGTAAACATGTCTGTTGGTTTCTCCGCAAATGCCATGTATCGCAGTGCTGTCACTAAGATGACACGGTGGCCGACACAGAATAGGGGTGGTGTGCGATCAGGTTAGGCAGGTATGGTATTGAGTTGTAAAGCGTTTTAGTCAAGCTACGATTGTACTCAGTGAATTACTTTTGCTACTGAACGCGCAGAAAGTTTAAATGTTTCGACGAATACCATGGTCCAAATAAGTCTTTACGTAAGCGCAAGATCACACATTCCTGACGTCACTGATCCGTAATCACAGTCGTCCTCACATTTGCACAGCAGACTACATTCCATTCATTACAGGTGGCGGGTGATAAAAATAATTATGAATATAGTTATAGGTTGACGTACGTACCTACGCCTGCGTCGTCCTTCCAAAGCAGCTTCGAATCGAGTAGCCTTTGCGGTGTGGGTCAGAAATTTTGAAGGCGTGGTTTGCGTTGAGGGTGGTTCAGATCTGCTCTTTTTATGTGGTTTTACAAATGGCGTAAATGTGAGCAGAGGGTTGGTGGCGCCACCTGGCTCAACCGAATCAAACTACGCCCTCAGCTTCTTCGTGTTGAAAAATGTTATGATTTGAATGGCGGGGAAAAAGAGCATCAGATATATACCGCGAAACGTCACCGCCCCGTTAAAAAGGGTACGTGTTCCGTACATTCCGTCTTACCTGATTTTCAGATACTACGAGGTCCTCTACAAAGGCTCGTGTGCATAGTGAAACCCGAGCATACTGAACGTATCTCCATAATATATCTTTTGCTAGAATCGTATCAATGGTCTTCTTAGAGTCAATGTATGTATGACAGCTAACAAAATTTTGGATGTTTCAAACCCTTGTCGTTCGATTTTCCGGACCTTTTCTTTCGATAACGAGTCAAAAACTATCGAAAACACAAACAACCTCGCTGCCACTTTTTTTTCTCCAACAAGTTTGTAGATTCTTAGTGCTTTTTAGCACTGCGGTCTAAGAACGTCTTTTCATACCTGCAAACAAATATTGAAAAATTTCCCAGGAAGGTTTTGGTTATCAGATGAAGACCACTTCAGATTTCACCCCTCAGTAACAGCGCGCCTTGAAGCGACCTGAAGATTGTTTCATAACTCGATGTTTTCGTAACAGTCGCAGTAGAATAGACATCAGCCTGCTTATGACAGGAAGTTCTTGCTTTAAGCTGTTGCTAAGGTGCATCATCGAGTGTGTAGTCACATTTCCTGATTAGATAAGCGCGTGTTGGTGCGCGTGTGTCCTACGTCGATTGCAGTGCAGAACGTTCACGTTCAGCTCACTGACTGATAACACGTAGAGAGCAATGCGATTGTGCTGCGTCACCGCGGGTGTCATAAACATGAGAGATCATGGTGTATGTGCGCGGTTCTGTTTTAATGCCAAACACCTGATATTGTGACCCGAATCACTGAACGTAGGTACCGCGTAAGGCGACTTGCACATTCCCCCAGAATGACGCCTGTGCTGATTTTACGAAGCTTGCTCACGGCGAGAGAGTTCTGCGAGCTAAAAATTTCATTCCATATAGATCATGACTAGAAAGTTTTGCGAAATAAAAACGTCATTCCATATAGACTAATAGATAAATAGAACCTACCTGAAATTCTGCGCAGTCGTCGTCCTATATTTTTTTTCTTGGTAGTTATGCTGCGAGAACCGTGAGCTTGTAACGGTTGACAATGTACAAAGCGAGGATTCCTGTTTGCTCTTTCTCCTAAGGAATGCATGAAAGCTGAATCCAACACGTGTAGATATCCAGCGTGTTCTTAGCTAAACGGCGCTCTTTGAGCTTTCAGTGTGTATAATGCTTTTGCACAGTTCATTAAGACACCAATGAAGATTAATGAGGTTGTTACACGGAGTGCTGGG